>JAIFAC010000477.1:0-89468 GCA_026545765.1 Plantago major
TTTTACAAAAGATATGTGCATCAATATAATCCGTGAAGCCAAGCTTTACAAAAGAAAAAGACGGCGACCTCATCAGGAAAAATAGTTAATTTTATAGACAAATGATCCGAACATTTACATAGGAAGTACAATATGAAAAGGTCTAAGGATAAATACATACATCCAGGGCATACCCGCCTTGTTCCTTCACCGGACTCTGAAAAGTCGAGCCTTGGACTCGAGCCTCCACCTAAATACGGCGAGGCTTCTTGCTTTATCTGGATCACTTTGAGCGTCCGCTCCCTCTCTTCCTCGGCTCTCCTCCTAGTTATTCCGGACATAGAATTCGTCGCCTTCAAAATCAAGGATGATCGGGTCATCCAGCCGGTCCCCGTGCGGGTAAATCGGTGGATGCATGTACCCTTACAAACTGATTTACCGATCTTTGATATTCCTCGTCATCGATTCGAGCATCACAGAGAACTCCGGCTTTTGTGGATGTGGAATCAATAAAACCTAAACGAAAGGAAGAAAGGAATACAAGCGGTAAAAAGGGAAGAACTACCACACCTTTATTTATAGTTAAGACGGGTCCTCGAAGATCTGCCATACGTGTTGATAATCAACGACAAGGGGATGAAAAGGCGTAGTCATAATGACTATTTCATTTAACCTTCACTCCTTCTAGAAGAATCGGACATCCCAAAGGTGAATAGTTGAGTATCGGAAGATGATGGTCTGATTTCTACATCGGATACCATCTCTGATCCGTGCTCTTAAGAGATGGGTAATTTATAATAACTCGACTTATGAACAACGGATAAAAAGGCGAAGAAGAGAAAGTAATAGCTCGGAAACATCGGAGTTCAGCTCCCGGATTAAATCTGAAACATTGCTATAGTATGTAATGACATTAGAGTTATCAAAGATGCAAATCCAGAGAAAGATTGACAAATCGAGGAATTTCAGCAGGCATACCTGGACTTCTCGCGAGGCCCAGCTTGGCTCGGACGACTTCACTGACACCGACTTGATGGATCGGCCAGGCGTGTTGGAGGTGGCTAGCGGCAAGGATTCAACAATATTGAACAGTTGAACTCAGGAAGGCCAGCGACCCGAGCGGGGAGAACCACTTCTTGAGAAAGCCCGATAATTGTGAAAAGGTACAAATCATACCTTTGGAGGCATCAGGATCCATCTCGGGAGGAAAGGGCCCGCCGTTTTGGATCTCGATCTCACCTTCCTCGGTGTGAGTTACGCAAACTCACCTGTGACATGTTCATCCGAGACCTTTGTCTGAGGACTTCCACACCATTAGCATCCGCGAAGGATTAACCATACGCTTCCGGTCAAAGTCGGTGGAAGTAGTCCCTTTAATTTGCGATTGCCCGATAAGCGGACACGAACCCGTCGGGTGGAGGCATCCAGTTGTCGCCGTCGAGAACTTGAAGAGTGGACTCCATGAAGTCACCTTGACTAAAGGCGGGCATATTGGAGGCCTTGACGAAAATCCTTGGAATCGGAAAAGCATTCATCGACTTGTCGACAAAGTTCTCTGCCGATCGAGGTGTATAATTTCTTCCCAGCTAGTCTTCAGCTTGTGAAACTTCACTTCATGCTCTTTCAGACGCATCTCCAATTGCTTCACCTTCTCCGCCTCATCTGCGGAAGTGGCCACAGCCTTGTGGAGGTCCTCCTCAATGGTAGCGCGTTCGACCTTCCATTGCATGGCCACAAAAGCTTGACGAGTGCGAAGTCCATAAGAATATAAGTTGCATACGTCATACTAAGAACAAACAAAGAAGAGAATCGAAGATTACTTACCGTTTGTATAGCCCATCCGACCCTCGACCGCTCAACCTCGGGGAGTCCTCAAGTGAGTTCGTACTCCTTGTCGAAGCAACTTGGTCAGCGGGAAGACGAGTGGACAATTCTTTGTCTCTTTGTTGCGGGAGGAGCCTCGAAGTTGCTCCTCTCTTGTGTCAGGAGTAATGGCATTACGCATCAATACCTCCATTGTGGTGCGGCGGAAGCTGGACTTCAAGCGGTGGCGCTCCGGTGGCGAGGTTTTGCTCTTCAAGCACCGCCAATTTGAAATCCTCTCGGCCTTGTTCACCTTTCTTCCTCCTTGGAAAAAAGCTGCGGCATTCTTGGATCGACATGGGAAGACCAGCGGAAGTGTTGATGATTTTGGTCCTCGACCAGCGACTTCGAACTTCTTTGCTCTCTCGCAACTTTTTCTTTTGAATGTCGACATGATATAGTCGAACCAATGAAGTACACCATAAATCAAAGGCGTTAGATCTGACGGGTTAAGAAGAATTATCGAGTGCGAAATCGTAATCAAAGAAGAAAGAGCGTTTCAAGTCAGCGAATCCTTACAAAGTCCGTCTTCCTCCTACATCCCTTTGCTTTTGTTAGTCCATACGGTAGGGAAGTGGTGGCGATTAATCCGTGAAGCGGATAAGTAGGTAGATCATGCTTTACGTGGATTGCGCCACCAGACCCGTTCTTGGAAGGCGCGATCAGGATACTCTCTCTAAGGAATTTGGTGGGCGCCCCCATTGTTCCCTTTGTCTCGGACATCCACGGCTTTAAAGCCGTCAGGTACAAAAATATATCTATCCACCACTTGATCCCAATGGCGAAATGAGTCGAGATAAAATTATAAGGTTTCCTATTCATGAAAGTATAGAATAGTGGATTCCCGGATGAGCGAGGCGTGGAAGAGCGCCTAAAGTTCTCAAAATTCTGAGCCCTTTCTTCTTACAAAAACTACGAAGCAAATAAGGTTACCCGGGGACTTGAGGATAACGACTCGGACTTATACCGATATGGTTGAATGTTTTTCGATTACGTGGCAATGGGGATCTTCCATCCCATGAGAAAGCCACCTCATGCGCACATATACGGTGGGCGGGTTGTAAAAGGCGTGTCGGGCTCGAACCATGATTTCTCTGGTCGGGATCTCCACTTTTCGCCTCCACTCGGGATGTCCTCATACAACCTGGATGGACCGTGGGAAGAAGTCGTCCGTGTTTAGTTCTCAAATCGTCGCTATTGTGACAGCCAATGAGGCGAGAACTTGATTGAGCGACTTCGCACCGACCTTCAATTAATGGAAGGCTTGAGCTGGCGCGGCGGATGTAGTGCAATCCATGCCGGATCGTCTAGGGGGCGGCGACAGAGATCCTTCTCCTTCTTCCTCCTCGTCCTCATCTTCCTCTTCCTCACCATCTTCTTCCTCCTCGATGACACCTTGGTCTCCGGATGTGCTTAGGTTAGACGGACCTTTTCCGCTACACACGGTCCTCCACCTGACCTCGAACATCTCGACTTCATCGGCCTCCCGACCTGTCGCCTTCCCGCTCCATACGCGCGGTTGCTCGGATCCGGATGTCCCAGCGCCACTATAGTCGAGATTGAACTAACGACCTAGTCTAGCATTCACCCGGTCCTGAAACATCGGCTGCGCTTCTATTGCATGAACTCCGTGCCCGGCAGAATCTACGGGCGATCCAAGCTCCACTACAAAATCTCTAATGAACAAGGTCGGATCCACGGACCCGGTCCACGAATCTCTTGCATCATTATAACACAGGGCCTCGTCTTTGGTTCGACTATCGCTCCGGACATCCTAAGGCGAAGGAAACAAGTCGAATGATGGTGTTGATTGTTCGAGAGTTCGTTTAGGTAACTTCTTAAGTCAGAAAGCTGATTCCTACTTGTGGCCGTGTAGCCTTATCACCTACCTTACCCGGCCTGTTGACGGGGCAAATTTAAGGAAGACTTTGTGCGATTGGCACCAACATTACAAATAAGCATGCATAATCAAATTTTGGTTACGATCGGCATACATGAGATGCATCAACAAGATCTTGGCAAAAATTGGCATGCAATAGTATGGAGGAGAATTGTTTCAACTAAGAGCGTTGCTAAAACTATCACCGCGACATCGGCAAAACGGACTCGAAAATTTCATATCGGCGGGGCAAAACATTTGAGCACGAAGTAAGCATATCGTGACAAGGAGACAACTTAGCAAAAGTGAAGATGCGCATTTGATAAAGTTGATTTGATAAGTTGAGCGGACGACTAAGCGCTTCTTTGCTTCTCAGTCTGATTGAAGAAGAAACTTTCAAATTTTGCGACTCTTGCTTGCTCGGATGTGTCTTCAAGCGCTTCGGATTGCTGCGATTGCTCGAATTTGAGATTGCTAAAAGTGTGAAAGTGATGGGTGACTATTTATAGGGCAATTTGGGAAAAGCGAAGTCACATCGCTTGGATTTGAATCCCGACCATTGATCCTCTCAATTGAGGTTATGCCGCTTAGCGAGTGGATGGTTGTCGATGCGTGCATTTAATGCTTGACGAAGCGTCACATCAATCGGACATGGAACTGACGTTGATGTCGTCACGATCAACAGTCACGTCCATTACTCGGGATCTTTCCCCGTGGGCGAGCGGACAACCTATTGGGCCTCTTGGGCTTACGGAGGACCAATTCAACAATCGATCCAGACGGACTTCGAAGGCTATATCGAGATCCTAACGTACCGGACCCATATATCTCGGATCTGATACCTTTTCCCTCTCGGTCCGGTTATGTGATAACTCGGTTGTAGAGCGAAAGAAGAGATATATTGAATCCTTGAGGACACGGCGGATCCCGACAAAAGGATTTTTCCTTTTTTCTTTTAACTAACGATCGGACCGCTCCACAGACCGACTCATCCCTCATAGTTACCAAGCTGTCTTCTACTAAGATACTTGGAAACTAGGGGACATATGATCTGAAATGTGTCCGATCCGTTAAAGTGCCATAGGCGTGTCTAAAGCGCATCACGACAACTAGCCAATTCGTGCTTGTCGGACCTCACATGGTCCGACCAAAGTGAATCGACGATCTGTTGAAGTCACTACATCTCCACTAGTCCAGTGGCTAAGGAAAGGACTTCAAACGACCATGTCGATCTGAGAGATGCCTAATGGACGGACGAGAGAAGTAGCATCCACGAGGCTGACACGAAAGAAGTCGGTTGGGCACAGGACCCGATGAAGTAGGTCTAGTAAACTTTCCAGCTCCTCGACATAGAGTAAGGATCACATGGCCAAATGTATCGATGGTTCAAATTGAGAATCTTCCTCCGGATGTAGCAATCAATCGAAGTTGGTGAGAGGCTAAGCCTTTGAAGAGATCTACCCTGACGGAAGGCCTTAGGAGCTCAAAGCGCTACTCTGGAAAAAATGGTAAAGGCTCATGAGAAATACTACGGTGATACTTGTCCCAAGGGTCATCTGACTAAGTATGAGGGTCGGCTGGAGTCCAATGATCTGAATGATAACATGAAGGCTTTTACCTTCTCAACCACTCTTACTCGATGACTCCATCAAGTCTTAGGTGGACATCATCACGCTCTTCCTAAAAAGGCTTGAGAAGGAAAAAGAAGGTGAGGTCAATGGAGCACTTAGCAAAAATCATCCAAGGAAGACAAGATAGGACCACGCCCTAGGGACAATCCTCGGACCACGTCCTAAGCATCATATCCTAGGCTCCCTAAGGCCGGATAAGGTCCTCACCATCTCCTCGGAGTCGGTCCTCACCGTTGCCTCGGACCCAGTTCTTACCATCTCCTCGGAGCAGGTCCTCACCATCTCCTCGGAGTCGGTCCTCACCGTCGCCTCGGACCCGGTTCTTACCATCTCCTCGGAGCAGGTCCTCACCATCTCCTCGGAGTCGGTCCTCACCGTCGCCTCGGACCCGGTTCTTACCATGTCCTCGGAGCAGGTCCTAACCATCTCCTCGGAGTCGGTCCTCAACGTCGCCTCAGACCCGGTTCTTACCATCTCCTCGGAGCAGGTCCTCACCATCTCCTCGGAGTCGGTCCTCACCATCGCCTCGGACCTGGTTCTTACCATCTCCTCGGAGAAGGTCCTCACCATCTCCTCGGAGTCGGTCCTCACCGTCGCCTCAGACCCGGCTCTTACAATCTCCTCGGAGCAGGTCCTCACCATCTCCTCGGAGCAGGTCCTCACCGTCTCCTCGGACCAGGCTCTTACCATCTCCTCGGAGCAGGTCCTCACCGTCGCCTCGGACCCGGTTCTCACCATCTCCTCGGAGCAGGTCCTCACCCTCTCCTCGGAGTCGGTCCTCACCGTCGCCTCGGACCCGGTTCTGACCATCTCCTCGGAGCAGGTCCTCACCATCTCCTCGGAGTCGGTCCTCACCGTCGCCTCAGACCCGACTCTGACCATCTCGTCGGAGCAGGTCCTCACCATCTCCTCGGAGTCGGTCCTCACCGTCGCCTCGGACCCGGTTCTTACCATCTCCTCCGAGCAGGTCCTCACATCTCCTCGGAGTCGGTCCTCACCGTCGCCTCGGACCAGGTTCTTACCAACTCCTCGGAGTAGGTCCTCACCATCTCCTCGCAGTCGGTCCTCACCGTTGCCTGGACCCGGTTCTTACCATCTCCTCGGAGCAGGTCCTCACCATCTCCTCGGAGTCGGTCCTCACCGTCGCCTCGGACCAGGTTCTTACCAACTCCTCAGAGTAGGTCCTCACCATCTCCTCGAAGTCGGTCCTCACCGTTGCTTGGACCCGGTTTTACCATCTCCTCGGAGCAGGTCCTCACCATCTCCTCGGAGTCGGTCCTCACCGTCGCCTCGGACCCGGTTCTTACCATCTCCTCGGAGTAGGTCCTCACCATCTCCTCGAAGTCGGTCCTCACTGTTGCCTGGACCCGGTTCTTACCATCTCCTCGGAGCAGGTTCTCACCATCTCCTCGGAGTAGGTCCTCACCATCTCCTCGGACCAGGCTCTTACCAGGTCCTCGAACCCGGTTCTTACGATATCCTCGGAGCGGGTCCTTGACCATGTCTTAGAGATCGCGTCCTAAGGTCAGACTACGTCCTTCGGAGCAACTAAGTGAGACACTCATTGTTCTACAAATATCCGACACATGCTACCAATTTGGCTAGGATAGCCTTCTCTGTGAAAGTGGCTGGGACCGTCTCCAGCGCCAAAGTAGCCACGATTCTCCTACCACAGTGGCTAGGAAAAGCATCTTACATCTTTTTAGGCTGCTGAAGCAAAGTGAGGCCGACTCCATAAGCTTAAAAGCTAGGAGATACTTTCAAAGGTTGGGATTTGTTTATTTGAATCCGATCTCCAATTCGGCTTCTCTTAAAATGGAGAGAAAATAATGCTCTGCATTTTTCGATGAAAAAAGTATTCGACAACTTTGAATCATCATTTACCATACATTCACATCATTGCATCATTCATTCATTCATTCATCCATTCATTCATCATGCGCATACATCATTTATCAATGCTTCATTTACTCTGGCGTGCATGATTAAATCGACATGTTTCCGATTAATAAGGGGTCCGACACCCGAAATTATATAAGTCCGAGCGCCTCGGCATAAGTACTTCAATATAAGCCCGAGTCTCGGCATAAGTACTTCAATATAAGCCGACCATCTCGGCATAACCACGGACTCTCGTGCATTGGATATTCTCCTTAGGACCATCGAAAAACCGGTTGTCGTAAAGATAACACCCGTCCCTCTTACGGATGGATGTGTTATCCACTCACCAGACTCTCATCCGTTCGGATGTACTCTTTCGGACCATCCCGAAAAACCGGTTGTCATAAAATGATAACACCCCATCCCTCTTACGGATGGATGAGTTATCCACTCACACGGACTCTCGTCTATTCGGATGTCCTCCTTTGGACCATCCTGAAAAACCGGTTGTCATAAAAAGATAACACCCCATCCCTCTTATGGATGGATGAGTTATCCACTCACACAGACTCTCGACCGTTTGGACGACCTCTATTGGACCATCCATCAACACATGTCGTTTTGGAGATCCTGGCCATCGCTTCTTGATGGATAAGTTGTCGAAGACATCATATGTGAATGTTGACAATTTTTGCGGACGCCAAGTCCAAAGTTTCAAAAGTAAAGTTTGCAGGAGCTACAAAAATAGACAAAAATAAGACATTTTCAAACAAGCTTCGGACAGCTTCACTCTGTTTGTATGAAATAAAGGTGGGCCCGGCGCATCATGTTGAGTCCTACATATCGAAAGGACGATGACAACATCAACAATCTTGAGCATTACAAGTGTTGAGCGAAAAGTTATCTTGAACAAAATAGTTAACTAAACTCGGAACAACCTGAGCACCAAAGTCTTTGCTTACGACTAGAGGTGACAGGCGGCAGTTCGAACTACAAGCGAGAAGAGGCTGGATTGAGCATAAGCGGACGGTAGATCCGTATCCTAGATTCGGACAAGATCTGCAAAGTCGAAAAAAAGAGAAAAAATTCTTGTAGCTACGGACTTACATAGCAATCCGTGGCATATCCGAATAGCAAACAAAGGAGGTCCGAACTATAGCAAACTTAGGCGAGACTCGAGACGGAAAGGACTATTAGGCGTCTCAAATCAAACTAAAACGAGGATCGAGCAGAGCAGTAGCGGATTTGTGAGACTCGGGCAAGAAGCTGCAAGTTCGGACAGTGCGCTTTAGACAAGAACAATAGCAAGCACAAACTCCAACAGCGAACATGAAGGCGCTTCGGACTGAAGAAAATGGCATTGCGGACAGAGCAATAGAGGGACGGATCCGGAGTAACCTCAGACCATATCTGAGATTCGGATACACACTTTGGACTGCAACTATGGAAGAGAAGAAGCGCAATTCGGAGCTGAGTGGCTAACTGAACAAATAACAACAACACTACTCTTGAAAATTACAAGTGTTGAATAAAAAGCAATTCTCGGAGCGAAAGAGTTAACACAACTCCGGACCGGCAACAGTAAGCTCGGGACAGATTCGGACTGGAACATAGAGTCAGACTGTGGCAGCAAAGAGACCAAATGTTCTTGGTCTTGCCTCACCTTGGAACGGAGCTTCGGGCCAAGCAGCAAATTCCGGACTCGTGTAGCGGACAGGAACCAGAAGAAGAAATAGATCCGGAGTGTAGCAGATCCGGGTCGAGAGAAGAAGGAACAGAGGCGCAGTAGACTGAAAAAGCTACTCACTGTAGCAATCCGCAAAAGAATAGATCCAGACTCACTGGAGCTCAGCCAACTCGAGCAACAGTAGAGCGTCTCGGACTGAATAAAAGTAAAGCGCCTCGGACTGTAGCACAAAACAGATGATGAGACCCGGAACTGTAACAGCGGACCGGGGTAAGAGTTCTCGAACAAAACAACAAATATTTCCAGATTCAGTAGGCACTTCGGACTGCACAAATGGCTATGAAGATATCAACGCTTGCAGTAGTCCCAATTTCACAATGATACTGAAGAAATTAGTTGATATGGGAAAGATGATGTGATCAAAGATGTGGCGGAACAGAGTTTTGGATCTGCAATGGCGGAATAGTAGTACGCCCCCAACCGGAAAACAAAAGCACCGGAAAAAGAATACACTCCGGCCTGCCTCTCCTACGATCTTGATCGGACCCAAATCTTGCAATGGCCGATGCGACGAATTCGGGACTTGACTACGCCGGTAAACTGGCGACTTGAAAAGAAAAACGACGGAACCAAGACCAAATCGGAAGGCCAAGATTAAGACCCGGACATGATATAAACAGACGGACCGGTACAAGAAGCTGTGGAGAAAAATTTGCGAGATTCAGACTGAGCAAGAGGTGCGCCTCGGACCGCTGCTGTTCGTAGATGGTCAATCCATGGGCGGTGATGGCAGATCAATTAAGATTGATCAAGTGGCAATAAGCAAAATTGATTAATTAGGCTATGTTATTTTCAACTGAAAACTCTTTCAGTTCAGCTCTATTCAGTTCAGTTCTTCATATTATTATTATTGTTGTTGTTGTTGTTGTTGTTGTTAATAATAATATTATTATTATTATTATTATTATTATTATTATTATTATTATTATTATTATATCGTTTATTCTGTGCGTCTTTATGCGAGGAAAATAAGAAAATTTATCCGATTGAGTTATTTTCAACTTTTTCTTTCTTTTTTTTAATCTGACTTTTAGTAGATCGATGAAATAAAGAGTATAATTCTGATTTGGTAACAAAAAATCTACGTGTTAGCTAAAAGCAAGTTAAGCCAAATCAAAGTCGGATGACTTTATAAAATAATATTATATATCGCGAATATTGAAAAATGGCGTTTATTCATAATATTATCTTTCCGAATTTATATTATCTTCATAGGGATCAAAGGATTTAATTTTATTCAATGGCCTTTTTCGTCTTCATCAATTGGTAAACATCAGTTCCATCACCCATGGAATTATACACGTGGATGGTGTGGGTGAAGCTAATCACTATAAGTGAGCTTTATGACATTCACAAAGTTGAATGGCGTTAAAAATACGTGAAAGTCGTCTAACCGTATGTGGCTAATCAACATTGGCATCTCGCTTTAGGACAAACCGCGTCCGGCATATCAATTATGACTCTTTACTGACATTTTGACTCCTTGGATCCGACATCCGGTGACAAAATCTACCGAACTTGACTCCTCGGATCCGACATCCGGTGACAAAATCTACGGACTTGACTCCTCGGAACCGATATCCGGCGACAAAATTTTCCAAAGTCCTAAGCCTTCACGTTTGACCTATCTACTTCAAATACTGTTTTTCCTGATCAAAGGGCAGGGCGTCTCCGTCTCGGGCCCTTAAGAAAAGAGGAGAGAGATATGGGAAAGAGAGAGGACATGGATAAGGAAAATTTTCAAAGCTCTGAATCGTCCTTCACAAAAGCTCCGGACACTATAGTTCGCAACTATCTTCTTAAGATCTTGGAAACTAGGGGACATATGTTGATACAAAAATATGTCAGCGCGAAAGGCATTCTAAGCTCCCCGGACACTATAGTTCTACAACTATCTTCTACTAAGATACTTGGAAACTATGGGGACATATGTTGATACAGAAATATGTCCAGGACGTCCTACCCGCTCTATCGGACTACATTCCTGGCGGGGCGTCCTAACGCTCTATCGACTCTTGTCCTGGCGGGCGTCCTAACAAACCAACCTGTTGGGCCGTGAACCTATCAAGACATTGGGCCATGGGCCTAATAGAGCATTGTTGGCACGATCTGAGCCTGACACTTGGCGTGATCTTGTGAGTCCTCCCTTTCTCAAGGGAAACCTATAAATATGGACATATCCTCATAATGCAAAGTAAGTGAAGCCTTCTTCCTAGACTCTTACCTTCTCAACTATTATACAGAGTAGATCTTGATCTCTTGAGTAAAGTCTCGGACGGTTTGACACTTAGCAAAGGGTCCTAACCCCTCCAAGTCACTTGTGCAGGTCCTTACGCATCGCCTCTTACCAGTACGACGGTTCTTACAGGCTCTCACACGTTGGCTCTTACGCTGTACGGGGCTTCTTACTTGAGGATATCTTGGCCATTACCAGTGGGATAGAATAATCTCTAAGTGGTTGGGGAACTTTTACCCTCAACACTTATAAGATCTATCTGGATAAGTGGATGACCGGAAGGTGGAAAATGGGAAACGAGGGGCTATTCTACGAGAACTTCAAGGATGACAAAGGTTTAGAAACCGACTCAAGAATGAAGGTAGTACCCTCTACAAGTTCGAGTTTACAAGGGAAGGTGACCGATTCAACATGGGAGTGAAAGATTGGAATACCGACCTGAGCTTCATGGAAGACTAGCTGACTACTTGCACTGATGGAGAACGGGGTTCCTACCCAGCAACTGAGTCGTCAATAACCAGGGGTCGAGCTATAAGACCTAAAACAAGCGCTTCTTGGGAGACAACCCACGGTCATCTTTAATTTTAAGCATTTACATTCGCATTTTCATTTTTGTCTTTTTCTCGTTTTCCGTGCCAAAAATATTTTTCAAAAAAACTTTTCATATCTTTTCAAGATTTCTTATTTATTATGTTGCCTTTTGAAAAAAACGAAAAAAAAAACCAAAAAGAATCTGAAAAACGCGAAACATCGCGAAATGAGGAGGGTTGGACAACATCCTCACTACGGCCGACTATCGACCGCTCCTAGCTCACCTTCCCCTTATAAAACCCCCAACGTTTTACTTTCCCCACTTCATTTTCTTCACAATTTCTTGATTGCTCTATAATTCTATCATCCCCATTGCATTATTAACTTGCCCATTCATCATCGACATCAAGTAAGTGATCTTTACTCACTTTTACCTTCATTACATCTTCAATTCAATGTTATATCTCTCAACTTTTGCCTTTCTTCTTGCTTCTTGGGTGCTATGCAATTATGTGCTTCAATTGATTGACTTGATGATGTTTGAGATATGTGGATACATGCTTACTTTTAGTATTCACTATATTAACACTTACTTGGTGGAGATTTGTGAATCGATTGAGAATTTGAGGTTTTGTTCTTGCTTACCAAGTGTTCAATAAAATGTCTCAATAGAACAAATCCCTTATCGACCCTTTCTCACTTTCGATTACTTGCTCACATGATCTTAACTTGATGAAGTATGCTTAGAAAACATGTTTGCATTGTCATATGCTCATAGTATGGAGACTACATTACAATTTGCCTTTCAACACTACAAAAAACAGCCTTTTAGCGATGGATTAAAAGGCTACCGATCCGTCGCTAAATCCGTAGCGACGGATAATAAATCGTTACAATTTTCTTTATCGAATCGATTTTATGCGGATAAATTATCCGTCGCTAATTTATGGATTTAGCGACGGATAATTTCGTTGACCTTTTGTGGCGGATACTTATCGAGTCTCTAATAAAATGATTTTGCATTATTTTAATTCCAAAATCATGTCGGTTTAACGACGGAAAATTATCCGTCACTATTTAGCCACGGATTACCTTTTTTAATTTTTTTTAATATTTTGATGCTTGTTTTCATATTTCACCTATTTCACAACTATATATAATCTACAATAATAAATCCAAAATAATTAAATCGTATTAATTAACAAAAAGCATTCGACGAATACAAATTATCCATAATGAAATTAAATATCCGTACAGAAGCTAAAATAAGAAGTCAAGTGGCAGAAAAATACAAGTCCAAACTAACTATCTTGGAGAAGCAGAACATAAATGTATCAAGGCTAAGAAGATGTCGTTTTCTTATTGAGCGTAGCGACTCGGCAATCGATCCTCCTCTCCACCTCGACTGAAATTGTAAAGTGCATACCATGAGTTACGGATGAAAAAATCACTCATACTACACAAATATGAACCTTAACAAAGAAACGTACCGCAAATAAAGACATGAATTTAATAAGATAACATAACAAATTCAATGGTGACTAACATATCACCCAAGTCCAGTGGCTAACATACCACTCACATATAGTGGCTAACATACCACTCATCTTGTCCTAAAATTTTCTAACACAATGGTGACTAACATATCACCCAAGATCAGTGGCTAACATACCACTCACAAATAAAGCAAAAAAAGAGAAGAAAATACCTTTGCTCATATTATCAGCGGAAGATACGAATATATACACTAACCTCTAGTGATTAGTTTATATTCAAGCATGATAGAGACACTTGCAAATAATCGATAGTTAATCATTCTCTCGATGGTCATGTCAAAATCCTCATCATCTTCATCATCCATTTCTTTCTTATCATCGGTTTTAGCCATGTTTGCATCTTCATCATCCATATGGGACTTGCAATCGCCTCCCATGCTCTTTCAGCGAATAACTTGTGAACATTGGAGCGTAGAGTGTATCACAATTTCTACATACATTAAAAAATCGAGTTTAAAATCAATTGTGCTAAGTCAAATACAAAATACAATTCACTAAAAAATGTTAGAAATGAAATCACTACAATTCACTAAAAAATGAAGCATACTTACTCGATGACCTTATGTAGCGACTCAGGTGAATGATACGGTGGAGGAGGCAATGGTGGAGGAGGTGGCGAAGGTGGAGAAGTCACCCTTGAAGTTAGGGGTGTCTGTGAGGCGATTCTGGTATTTACCAAAATTCTAACCGACCCGCCTATGGCGGGTAGGCCAAATCACTAACCACGACGGGTGATTTTCTTCAAACCGCCATGGTCGATTGGCTATTTTATGTGGGCGGATGGCGGCGGATTAGCGCGATTTTCTGCGTTAAAATAAAACATATATATATTACTTCTTTTGAAATGGCAAAAATATATTAATACTAAATCAAATGTTTACAGTATTAAGAATACCAAATACAATCTGATCATAAATATGTTTTTTGAAGAAGTTAAAGTGTTTTTATTAATCAAGTAACACAAAAGTACAAGATCGGATCCTTTGAATATTAGTAGGACTCAAATGCTATTTTTCTTCTTCAAGATCATAAACTAACTAAATCACAATTCACATAATAAAATTCTTAAACAATTACTTAGCACTCAATATACAAACATACACACATCAACAACTATGCTCTGTTCTTTTGGTTATGGGTGTTGGTTTTCAAGTTTGTTTGCATTCTAATTAAGTAGTAGTACTATATGGTGCTGGGGATATGGGTGTGCCACTGTAATTTTAATCTTGGTTCAAAAACTGTAGGCTGTATCCTGTCTGTTCTTTACTAAATGACATGCCTTGTGCCGTTGTGCCATTGAGTCTTTTGGTGGAATATACAACTTTAATCTTTTCAAAAAAGAAAAGAAAACAAAAAAAACACACACACACACACACACACACATATAAAAGTAGTATATTCGAGCGGGTCGGGCGGTTGGGTGGTTGGCACCCGTCCAACCGCCACCCACCCGCTTAGTGGCAGGTTGCCAAAAAATTAACCGTGGCAGTTTTGTACCAAAATATTAACCGGCGGGTGCGGTTAGCCGGCGGGCGGGGTGGGCGGTTATTTTTTATGTACACCCCTACTTGAAGTGTATCGATCATTGTTTTGTGAGCAAATAGTCAGTTTCTTATAAACCCAGGTATAATTACAGTTTAAACACCCATTTCTTTTCTAAACATCATTCCCAAATGAAAAAATTCACAACTTTCATATTGTAGATTAAAATAGTAGTAATTCTTTCTAAGTTAATACGAGCGATTATACTCTGACCACCAAAATCACTAAATGGTCTCCAAACACTCAACCAAATCTTCTAATCCTACTTCATATGCGAAAATATCAAATTAAATACCCTACTTACAAACATCCTAACATGATACTAAAAAGAAGCGAAGTGATTTGGGGAAGAAGAAGGGCTTACTTTGTTTTTATTAGGTTTAGCGACGGATAGCCCTATCAAATCGTTCAATCTATATTTTATTTTTATTTTTAAAATTAAGTCAACCTAATTAGAGATGGATAATCTATCCGTCTCTAATTGAGACGGATAAATAATCGTCGCTAATCAATGCTGATTCATCGCTAAAAAGCGTTACTATTCTGGGATTTTTTTGTAGTGCAACTTGATACATGACACAATTTGAAAACTTTAGTTGCATGCCTAGTCCTTGCATTACTTTGAAGTGGCTATTGGTTTTATTACAAGCTAGAATTTTGCATATGGTTTGTATCACATTAGGTTTGGGGATAAGAAACCCCATCGGTTTGCATGTAAGCTCTAGAATCGTTTAACTCCAAACATGCTATCTCACACACTTTTCGTCCTAGGTACTATGGGGAGAAACCAGGAGGAAAGGATGTAGGTGAACCAAGCACGAAGAGAGCAAATAAAGGAAGAAAGCGGCATCGGCGACCCTCTCAAGCAAGGCTTGGAGTTGGCTATTTGTTAATAGCGACCGAGGAGTAATTCCCGAGAGGAACATAGAGATCGGATGGGGAATGAACCATGCCCTAAACTGGATACATGACATCTTGAATCTCTATGTTTGGGGACCCTTCACTTCCATCCTTCAAGGATACGACATAGAGATAGTCCGAGAGTTCTATGCGGAATACTTCCAACTAAAGATTGACAAGCCGGAGAATGCACTTTTGGGTCACCCCATCACCGTACGAGGGGTAGAGTTCATGTTTGGGCCATGAGCTATCAATAATTTCTTCAACATCCCGGAGGAGCACATTCATGGCGAATACAAGGAACCGGCATATAACGAGTTGGAGTATGGAGATATCCTACTAAACATCCCAAGGGTATTACTCGGAGAGAGATTTAGAGGGATGCAGTGGGAATATCCATCCCGAGGGCTACGCTCAACGAAAGAGCAAGGTTTTTGATGCACTTTGTAGAGACCAACTTAAAGCCGACTCTGCACCACGAAGAGCTTAAAGAAGACGTAGTCACACTTGTCTCTGTAATTATGGAGGTCACTACATTGATGTTGGAAGAAGCGTAATGAAGGAAATCAATTGGTGAAGAGGAACAAAGAAGGAACACGCCATTTCCTAGTCTTATCACCGCAATATCTTCACGAGAAGAATGGGGTTCCTACTAGTGAGTCGATCGCTCCGCTCATAGAAACTTTTGATGAAGGCGGAACCATCCACCTCCTTGAGATGTCTGAGAAGGCATGGCCAGGCCGAGAAGGAGAGGAGTAGCGAGATCCGCAAGGAGCCTTTAACATGAAATCGTTCAGCAATTTGTGAACAACTACGGATAGAGTCGAGGAATGCGCAAAGGCAAGATGAAATGAGCGAAATGGTCCGGGGTTTGAGTGGAGCGATCATGTTACCTACCTATACACAACTACGAGCAAATCTCTTTCCGGCGAGGAGAACATTACTTGGTATGGTCACTTTGAGTATCCACCTTATTATCCACCCTTGACTCTATCCACCACCGAGTCGATCCATCGCAGACTACCAAGGCTACCAAGTTTTATCCTCCTTTGTCTCTGGAGGATCTTAGTCCTCAAGCACCATCTGAATGGAAACCTGACCGAGAGGGAATTATCTTTTCTTTTTCTTCTTTATTTTCCTAGTTCTTTACTTGCTCTCTGCTAGGTTTGGGGAAGAATTTGATTTGGCTACACCTTAACTATTAGGTCTGTAATAACTTTTAAATACTAGCACTTAGTAATTTGAAGTTTAATTTATATTTAAGTACTATTTTTATCATTAAGTCTAAGGTTATTTGCTTTTTGAAAGGAGGTTGATCATGAAAGAGTATTAAGTATAAATTATGACTAAGATGAGTGGTACGTGGATTTGTTTTCATGATTCCACCTTCTTGAATATATACTCTGACGAAACCCGACCCATGCTACTTTGATGAGTTAGATTACTTGCTGCTCCAATTTAAGTCCTGTGTGCAACTGTGTGAACACTGGTACCCTTTAGTCTTTATATGTTAATAGCATGAATGTGATTTGTGGTACTCACCTTTACGAACCTTTTTTACCTTTCACTAACCCCTCTAAAGCTTTTGAGCCTTATGAAACTCCACCATATATATCCTATACATGCTTTACTTAAGTGGTGTAAACAACCCACCGAGCTTGAGCGAAGAAATGAAACAGCGAGTTCCAAGAATGGAGGAGAAACATGTTTTGATCATGATCGAAAGTTGGTTTAGGGAAGTAGAAAAAAACCCTAAATGTAGTTCGAGAAATTAGTTTGGGGAAAAGTGGAAGAGGAACATCATCGAAAGGTAACCCTGTTAGCCCTATTTTTATATTACCGGTGCTAAAACCACTAACTCTTGCTCCAGAAAAAATAGAAAAAGAAAAGTACCAAAAAAAGCAAAGGTACAAAAGTCTCGGAGTGGATCTATGGTCCTTGTGATCACCGTTTTCGTGTTGGGCATGTTACAGATACTACCCACATACCGGCGTGGCCCTAAAAAGCTACATGTCCGTGAGGGTTGATGACATGTATACCAAACCAGCACGCACAAAAGTGTGGAATTGATTAAGCAGACACTACCTAAAAATGTAGAGACTAAAAGAGCCCAATGATGGCCAAAAGCATACGAGTCGATAAGCGACTACAAAAAATAGTATGTCAAAAGAAAAGAAAAATTAAAGGAGCAAGTAGATAGTCTATGTGTGAAACAGCAGGTAAGTAGTTATGATGATGAAGGAGAAGTTGAAGATTTGTCATTGAGAGTGTTGATACAGAAATATGTCCAATCCGTCTTAAGACGCCTTTGGAAGGAATCCTAAGGCGTCTCAAGCTGTCTAAAGGTCCAAGGCCTTGGGTCGACCCCAAGGCCACCTCGGTCCAACCTTCACAGTGTAACGGTGAAATGGATCCCAAAGACAGTAGGTCTGACCCGAACCATGGTCTGAAGTCATGGGGGTCCGACTCGGACGACGATTTGGATGTAAGTCCTTAACCTCATAAGGAACCGAGTGGACTGGCACCAAGAGAGAAAGCAGGGTCCGAGACAATCAAGGTCTGAACCACTATGCCTTGTGGTTTAGGAGAAGTGCTCTCAGACAGAATGACGACCCGGACCGTGCCCTCGAACCTACACTCTCGGACGAAGGTCCGAGATGGACCTCAGAAGTCTCTAATTTCTCTCGAAGAATGACTAAACTACCATCGAAAGCCCAAAAGGGAAATGGGTTAAGTCTTCTTAATGGGCCATGGGCCTAATGGAGCATTGTTGGCATAATCAAGGCCTTACACTTGGCACGATCTGGTAAAGTCCATCCCCTTTGGGGAATCTCTATAAATACTGGCACACATTCCCATAATAAGGGGTAAGTCAAGCCATCTTTACGAACTAATCCCGAACACTATATAGAGTAGATCTTCAGTCTCTCTTAAGTGAAGTCTTTACCCGGTTTGACACTTAGCAAACCGGGTCTCTGATCTAACCCCTCCAAAGTTACTTGCGAGTTCTTACCCTTTAAGAGCTTTGGACCTTGGAAACTTTGGACCTTTACTTGGGACTTGCGGTGATTTGGACCTGGGCGATTTAGGAAGAACTCACTAAGAGATTGGGGACTTCACCCTCAGAGAGAGAAGCGAAGTTGAAGGAAGGAACTCGGTGCAGAAGGATAAGTCATACTGAAATACCCTTTGTTGACCTTGCTCATCTTTTAATGATGTAGCGAACACTCCTCTACATTATCCTACCTATTTTACTTACCAAGCCTACACAGTACTACTTTGATTTGTGCCTTGACTTTTGGGAGCAGGATTGCATAACGTTACCGTGAGGTAATGATCTTAAAAGTACACCTTGAAGGATGTTGGGTTACACAAACCCGGTTGTGGTGAGTGATGCTTACTTGTTATTAGCTTGTTGTGGAATCATAGAGGTTGGAGTTGAAACTAAGTGAGTTAGTGGAGTTTGAAACTCTAGAAACTTGTTGCTTATTTATGTGGTGGTTTATCCTCTTTACTCATTTCATAGTCACTTTTTAATTATCGTTTTTGCCTTGCTCAAGGATGAGCAAGAAACTGGTTTAGGGCTGTGATGTGACAATGAACTGTGCGATTTTGCATGCTTTTAGACCCTCGTTTTTTACTCAAGATTCAATATTTGTATCATATTACAGAAAATTACCAACTTCTTGTGAATTTTGTAGGTCATGATCGTGTTTTTGAGGAATTGAACGATTTGGGCACCAAAGCGTCATATTTGGGTGAAATTGGGAAAGTTAAGAAAATCGCTGAATTAGCCGTTGCGGAGTTCGAGGTGTCAAAACTTGTCATGCGACCAACCAATACGAAGATAATAGAAGATGCTACAACTTTGTAGAAGACCACTTTTCGAGGAAACGAAGTTACGAAGCCCGAAATCGAAGAACGAAGAAAAAGATTCGAATCTGCAGAAATCGAAGCTTGGAGGTTGTGATCGTCCATGAAGCCTTTCTATGGCCCAATGTCGATCGCGATGGGGTGAAAATTCTAGAATCAGGCTTTTTCGGGCTGTCGGGGCTAAAGCCGCCTTTATAACCTTCCTTATTCATCAATGACGGCGAGAACGAAATTTCAAGTATAAATAAGACCTCTGGTCTCATAATTCTACACCACTCTGGCGGCTCTCACGAGAGAACCAGACCTCGGGGAAGTGAAACCCCAAAACCGCTGGCCATCAGGCACCCAGAAGGAGGAAACTCTAGTAGCAGCACGAAGACATCAGAGACTAAGCTGCTTCTTCTTCTTCTTTCTTTATTGTTCTTTTCGATTTCTGTCAAGTAGAATACTATGAGTATCTAACTTTCTCTTGTAAAGGCGAACCACCGTAACTCAGCTATTGCTACTTCTTTATGTCCGTGATATATTAATGGAATAGTTATTAGGCGTAAATCGTGGTTATCTGACTCTATACATCCTTCGTGGTGTGATGTTCTGCTGAGTGACACAGTAGTTTCATTGAACTGAGTAGGGGACTCGTGCCGACTACGCCTCCTGCACCATAGTATTATGCCTTGCTGTCGTTAGAGGTAACCGTGTAGGATTTTAACTAGGAAGTTGGGAGTAGCATAGCAAAGGGAGGTCGGGGATCCTTTACACCTTCAAAACCATCGAATACACCAAGTTAACTAGGGTTTATTGCAATCTAATCAATATGTTCTGCAATCATCTGTTTACTTTACATGCAATTTAATTACGATACATGTTTGTTCCTATGCTAAGTGTCGTGAAGCGACATCCCAGTCGACTTTCGCTATAAATTGTGGATTTGAAAACTTAGACATATAAATTTAGTCTTTGATTCTATTTAGGGATTCTGGGTTCTACTTGAAATCAAAATCTCTGAGTGCACATCAATGTTCTCTATCCTCTTCGCTGCGTTCTCCAAAACCTCGAACCTCCTATCGTTCCTCTCATGAACTTGGTGCGAGTGTTTGTAGAACTTGTCTGAGTTCTCTATGATCATCCGAATACGTCAGGAGATCTTCCTAGTTCACCCCTTTCCAATCTGCTCTGAGACACCTCCACAGGTTGTGTAGGTGGCTCGTAGTTCTCGTAGTTATTGCTAGAGTAGCTTAGCAACCTCGATCTCCATAGTTCATGGGCTTCCCGAACTACACATTCCGGGTTCCTCCTACTTGCTTTTCGACCAAGTTGGCTTCCTCGGCAAGGTTGGGTTCATCGTTGTAGCCTACACATGTTCGCACTGTGCCCTACATTGTAGCACACTCTGCATACTTCACTCGACTGGAAGCTCGGTGCGGTAATCGTCGTGGCTATCTTCGCCTACTGCATCTCTACGAGCATTTGGCTGAAGTTGGTAACTTCTACTTCCTCAACGGACTTAGCCTCACTTTTTCCCTTCTCTCGGCCCCTTACTCCCTTATGTTGAGATGCATGCGCCAACTTCTCAAAGGCCTCTTATATCTCCGCTGTTGTGCTCTTCATGATAGAGCCTCCCAAGCTCATGTCCACGAGCATCTGTCCCGTCGTGCCTAGCCTCTCATAGAAGCTTTGGCACAAGGTGATGGCATCGAATATGTGATGTGGACATTGAGCCAGTAGGTACTTGAATCTCTCCCTAGCCTCGTATATGCTTTCATCATACCTTTCTTTGAAAGTGGGCAATCTCGCTCCTCAGATTCGAGGTCTTCGAGTAGGGGAAGTACTTCCCCATAAAGACCTTGTAAACATCCTCCCATGTCCTCAGTGAGTTCTCGGGAAGGTGTAGGAGCCACGTCTTTGCCAGGTCCTGTAGATAAATTGGGGACAACTTCTCCCGGATATCCCCATCTGATACTCCGTTGTTTGCTCCTACAGGTATCCTGCCCACTAACGCCTCGAACTCTTTCAAAACTTCATCACGTCTGATGTGACAATGAAATGTCGATTTTTCATGCTTTTAGACCCTCGTTTTTGACCAAGATTTAATATTTGTATCATTTTATGGCGATTACCAACTTCTTGTGTAATTTGTAGGCCATGATCGTGTTCAGTTTGCGATTTGAGGCCGAAATGTCATATTTGGGCGAAATCGAAAGTTAAGGAATCGTTGATTTGGCCATTGCGGAGTTCGAGGTGTCAAAATATGTCATATGACCAACCAATGTGAAGGTAATTGAAGATGCTACAACTTTGTAGAAGATAAATTTTTGAGGAAACGAAGTTACGAAGCCCGAAATTGAAGAACGAAGAAAAACAGATAGAAGCTGAAGGGATCGAAGGTATCACGATCAGAGAGGACGCAAAAAGGCTGATTGATGTCGCCGACCACAATGCGATGAAGATTCTAGAAGCAGGCATTTTACGGCGGTCGATCTGGCGCCTTCCTAAACCTACCATACACAGCAAGGGTGGCTAGGGCACACAATTTTTAGTATAAATAAGACCTTTGGGGTCTCATAATCATACAACAACTCAACGGGAGGTTCCGCACACAAGGCATCTCTCTTGAGAGAGAACCAGTCCTCGGGGAAGTGAAACCCCAAAACCCTAGCTGTCGGCAAGCAAACAGGAAGAATTCAAGGCAGCCCGCAAGCAACCAGGATCGATATCTACAGGAAGAAATCAAAGAAGAGGAATCCGAGGGTCGACACTCGCCATCTTCTAACGGTTTAGTAGTTTCAAACATGATTCCAATTTAGTTTACAGTTTATTTACTTTTAGTTATGTCAGGCTAACTTACTTATGTAAGGGTTAGTCCGGATATTTGATTACTTAGTTTATATATGATGGAATAGGTTTAGTATCCATGTTGGTTGTCGATTGTCATTCATTCTGTCTTTGTTTGAGATAAGATGCATGTCTATTTGTGTTTACCAGGGAGCATGAGTATTTGAGGAAAGATGCATTGTTTATTTATATTTACCGCAAGACATGAGTATTCGTTGCACTAGATTAGGAGATGTCAGCCATGTCTATAAGTTGATATTCTGCCTGAGGTTTGTTGTTGAGCTTGCCACTAGTGACAGCTTTGAGCTAGACGATAGTCTACATGGGGTATCATTGTTGACTGCGCCTTAGTATAAGATATGTGACCTGTGTGACTCTTCAGCCGTAACAATCGCTATCTATTATTCCTGATATAAACTATTTATCAAAGTGAAGGTTGATTCTTACATGTTTTCTCTACTTGATCTCAATCCATAAATTCTCGTTATAATTGCTTTCTGCTTAATTGTTTACATTAGTTATTCAAAAAACCAAAAGCCATTATTTACTTTATATTGAAAATCAATTATTCTATTTTAATCGGCGTTATTCCTAAGAAACCGACCTCTAAGTCAACCACGCTATACTAATTTATTTAGTGTGTATAGAATTTTTTTTTGTATTATAAATTCGTAAAACTTTGGTGTTCTCGGTAAAACTTTAAGTTCAACGACAATTATTTTTCCCGAGGATCCATCACGTCCTCGTTAGCATGCCCATAGAACTTAGGCATGTAGTGGAAATGATGGTTCTTGATCTCCAGGTTTCTCGCTGTTGCATGTATTCTACGAACTCCCACCTTGGTGCCTCAACATTGGCATCAACATATGCATTAACGATCTCCATATCGATTTTCACTAGATTTCTTCTTCGCTCTTGGAGACACCTCTGTTGAGGTGAAGGTTCCCCGACCACTTAGAGATTATTCTATCCCACTGATAACGACCAAGATATCCTTAAGTCAGAAGCTCCGTACTGAGTAAGAACCTGAGATCCGGAGCTTGGTAAGAACCTGCACA
The DNA here is from genome assembly GCA_026545765.1 of Plantago major. Taxonomy (NCBI): domain Eukaryota; kingdom Viridiplantae; phylum Streptophyta; class Magnoliopsida; order Lamiales; family Plantaginaceae; genus Plantago; species Plantago major. The sequence goes on from JAIFAC010000477.1 coordinate 23,509, forward strand.
AGTGACTTGAGGGGGGGGGGGGGTTAGGACCCGGTTTGCTAAGTGTCAAACCGGTTTGAGACTTTACTCAAGAGAGACTGAAGATCTACTCTGTATGATAGTCAAGGTTCGGAAGTGATTATTGCTTCCCCTTATCATGGGAGTATGGGCCCTATATATAGATTTCTCCCCAGTTGGGAGGGTTCCACCAGATCATGCCAAGTGTAAGGCCTAGATTGAGCCACGAGGCTTGATAGGCCCATGGCCCATTAATGACACTTGCCCCATTCCACTTTGGGCTTTTAGGGGTAGTTTAGTCATTAATGTGAGAGTATCAGAGGCTTTGATAGTCTGCTGCAGGTCAAGGTCCGTTGTCTATGGGGAACTTCCATAAGTTTGTCCGACTCCTCCGATTCGGACCATGTGGCTCGGACCTCCTTACTCTCTAGTGCCAGTTTACTTGGTTGCTTGTGAGATTGTCATGTTGGATCCAGATAGTCGTCCGGGTCGGACCACTGGAGGGGTCAGAACTATTACCGTTCAAGCTCTCTCTGTCCTTCTCCTCCCGGATGGGTCAGACCTAAGGGGCCTAGGGTTGAACCTTAGGGTCGTATCATAGTGTTTCGGATCCTCAGACAACTTGGGACGCCTTAGGATTCGTTCCAAAGGTGCCTATGACGGATTGGACATATTTTTGTATTAACATATATGTCCCCCTAGTTTCCAAGTATCTTAGTAGAAGATAGTTGTGGAACTATAGTTGAAAGTGGAGGAGACAGTTTGTTTTTCTTGGTCGATCCGTCCCTCGTGGCGAGAAAAAGGGTGTAACTTCGTGCTTCTTGTAGTCCTCAATCTTGATCCCCCTTTTTCTTTCTTTTGTTGCGGTCAGGAAGGAGGCTGAGTGCAACAAAATTAAAGAAAGAAGGGTATTTATAGCGAGATCAAGTGGACGAAGAGCGTCGAGTTGTACCTCTTTGTGGGTGAAGGATGATCGAGCAGACGAGAGTCCATGTGATGATGAGTTGGATCAATCGTCCTTGTAAAAAGGGAGGGTTTTATCAACCTGTCGGGATGGTCGAAGAGGGACATCCGAGCAGACGAGTCCGTGTGATGGTGAGTAAATCATCCTTCCTTGTAAAAGGGAGGGTTTTATCAACCTTGTCGGGATGGTCGAAGAGGGACATCCGAGCAGACGAGGTCCGTGTGATGGTGTGGTAAATCATCCTTCCTTGTGAAGAGGACACAGATCGAGTATAAGATAGATTCCCGAGGGTCTAGTAATATTCTCTTCCCGAGCATCATGAAGTTGGTTGTATGTTTTTGTCATCGTAAGGTAAATATTTTGTACCAATGAGTCATTTCACTTGGTATTGTTGTACTATGCCGTTGGATGAATTTCAATCTACGATTGAGATTTAATCCCGAAAAATGGTGACGGTTGGGCTTCCTGATTTAACCTTCTATAAATAGGGGTTTCACAAGCGTCATTTCTCATTCTAGAGAAGATTTTGACTTTTGATTACATCAAAGCAAGTGCAAGCAATCCGAAGCGGGCGAAAAGAAGTCCGTAGCGAGTTATCCAGGCAAAGTTAGCTGCCTTCGATCCAACCATCCGAGTACAAGTAAGTTGCTTGTTTTCCAGAATGGTTGTCAAATTTCCTTGTGTTTATTGTTTATTTGTTGAAAATCTGATGCATTGGATGCATGCTTATATTACGTATTCTATAGTTGGTAATAAGTAGTGTGTCTCGGATATGTTGAGTAGTCAAGACTAACGCCGGACTGACACCTTACTAACTCCGTCTGGTAGAGTCATTTTATATCCTCCGAACTTATAATTTTTCCTTTTCTTAATATACATAAACGACCTCTCGGACTGCCATCTTAAAGCTTACGAAATTGCTTTCTCCTTTCCCTAGGATGTCCGAGAGTGATAGTCAGAACCGATCCGAGGCTGAAGGATATGACTCCGACGCGTTGTCCTTATCAGATAGCTCCGAGGAGATTGATATTGTTGGTGGGGATGATTGATGGGTGGAGCATTCTCCTCGTCCGAGCCGGGAAGAGCCCTAGGTAAGCTCCTTACTTTGGTTAGTTGTTCCGGGTTCAGGGTCTCAGAAGCGTTGGGATTACCTGCAAGTCTCTAATGTGCGGTCTTGGTGTTGTTCAAGAAACAAGCTCTAGGACCATAGGGGCTCTCCGTCAACGCCGTGCTGGGAAGGAGCCCGAACTCCCGGTAGAGATTCGATCCCTCATTCGCAACCTAGGTTATAATTTTAGGAGTCACCCTAATCGAGTGTCGTTCGTTCCGGATACGCAGGAGCCTAACATCGGGAGGTGCACGATACTTAGAGGCACCACCGAGTTGGGTATGTTGGAAGAAGGTGTCGAGGATCGGGTCCAGGTTGATGTTCCCCTTCGGACGGTGGTAGAGCTGAGTTCATCGTCCGGGGATGACAAAGTGAAGGAGGAGGGACGTACTGACAATGTCAGTTCCGAGGAGGAAGAAGAGGAAGAAATGTTGTCCGCCCATGTTTTTCGGAGAATTCGGTGGGCAAGCGGGTACAAGTCTTCAGCGGACGAAGAGGAGTTGCGAGGGCTTAAGAAGGGTGAAGGCGTGTTCGGTGAAATTCCCTCGAGGGGCGATGTAACTCATCCCGATTCGGAAGGTGAACTGAACGAAGAATGTACATTGCCCACGTGCCCTTCGATCATGATGGCCGAGGAGGTGGAGGAACTTCGTAGGAAGTATGAGATTCCGTAGTCCGTGGAGATCCTCATCCCGGATGAGTCATACGCTTTTTACAATCCGCCTCCGGGGTATATGTGTATGCAGGAGATAAGTCTTCACTGCGGGTGGCGTTTGCCAGTGGCGTCCGAGTTTTTGGACATTTTGAATGACATGGGGTTAAGTCCTCATCAAATCATCCCCAATTCTCTCGGAAATCTGATGTGCTTCGGGGTGATGTGTAAATACAAGGCATCCGGTTACTTTTGATAACTTAGGAAGTTGTTTAGTATTAGTGTAATTAATAGGAATACTTTGTTCTATCTGTTGGTGTGTATGGCGTATACTTTTTTCGTCGATCCGCTCTCCTCCCTGGGAATAAATTGGTAAGAGATATATCTTCGTCCGGCCCGCTCTAAAACAGGGTCAATCTGAAGCGGAAAGGACCCAATGGCATTTTGAGAAGAAGTTTTTCCGAGGCGGTGCGGATGAAACCTCCGGCTCGAGCGTTCCTTTGTGGATCTGAAGCTCTCCACGGAATCAAGATCCGGAGAAATATTTTTCCGGGATTGATCGTGACCCTTCCTATCTAGGCGGCTTTTGAAGACCAAGTTTTTGTGGCAGGAAGAAGGATCTGAGTAAGTTCTTCCTCATTCGGTCACGTGGTCGTTCATCCGAGTCGGTGGTCCCTTTATTACTTTGTTTGTAGTTGTGGATAAAATTTCCGTTATCATGTATTAATCTTATTGTTCTTCGGATGTGCAGATTTTTTGTTCGGTACATCATCTCCACCATCTTGGTGACGGAAACAAAATGCCGCTCAGCGGAAGGAGATGGAGGAGGTGCGAACCCGAATCATCAAGGCGTCCACTATGCCAATGGAAGAGCCTCGAATCTTTACTTTCCGAGTGGAGGAGACTCGGAGGGCCGCGGCGGGCGAGGAGGCACATACGATACCCACCCCGGACAAGGGTATGGTGGCTGGCTCGAAGGGGGCCAAGAAACCTCCAAGGTCTGTGTCTCGGGACCCACACGCGATGGTTAGTCTTTGGTGAACAAAGCGTCCATCAGAAGGTCCGATCCTACTGAAGAAGGGCAAAGGAAGCGAGTGGTGAGTTGGACTTGGGCGGAAGTGGCTCGGTTGGGCATTAGGGCTGGACGGATTCGGAGTTGTCATAATTCACCAAAAGGTGAATCTTGATTTTAGGAATCTTTTCTTTGTTGGTCGGTACTAATTTTGGTTTATCGTGTATTGTAGCTTCTGGCTATTATTCGGGCATGTTCCATGGTGGCGGGTCGGAGGGACGATGGAAGAGGATCAGTGAGGCTCGGCGGGATGGCTTTGATGCGGCTATTGGGATTTCTCAAGTATTTGTTGAATCAATTGGCTCGGACCTTTGTGAATGGCCCGAGGCAGTGTGTTTGTGTGAACATAGTTTTCTTGCCTTGCGAAAAGTTGTATTGATTTAACGGAAATTCAAGTACAACTGGTGGGCTTCGAGGCCAGACAAAGAAAATGACAAAACCCGACAAGCGGCGTAGTCTATTTTCGAAGTGTTAACCTAAGCATAAAACTTTTGCAGATTCTTAGCATTCCAAGTTCTCTTCAAGGCTCTTCCTTGGTTGTCCTCTAGCTCGAAGCTCCCATTGATTCTGGCTCCAGTAACTTTGTAAGGTCCTTCCCATTTGGGCTTGAGTTTCCCAACATTGCTTAAGATGTCAGCTCTTCTGAAGACTAAGTCTCTGACTTGTATGTCTTTGGGAGAGACACGCTTGTTGTAGGCTCGAGCATTCATGGCTTGGTATCGAAGGATGCTAGCTAGTGCCCCACTCCGTTTGTTCTCAAGGAGCTCAAGGTCGTAGATCCTTGCAACTTCATTCTCAGCTGGGTTGTATTGCTGGATCCTTTGGGTTTCCACTACTACTTTCGAGGGGATGACCGCCTCGGATCCGTAGACAAGGGAGAAGGGCGTCTCCTGTGTGGAAATCCAGTGGAAGTCACTGTGTGCCCAAAGAATTGCGTCGAGATCATCACCTTGTGTCTTGGGAAGTCCTCAACCTTTTCTCCAAAATCTTGACGATGGTCTTGTTGGCGGCTTCTACTTGACCATTGGCTTGGGGGTAACCAACGGAAGTGAAGCGTTGTTCTATTTTGAAAGACTTGAGCCATTCTTTCAGTCTTACGCCGGAGAATTGAGCCCCGTTGTCCGAGACTAGTACCCTCGGAAGTCCGAAGCGACAGATGATGTTCTTCCAGATGAACGTCCGTACTCTGCTTTCAGTGATGGTCGAAACTGCTTCTGCCTCAACCCATTTGGTGAAATATTCCACCGCCACGTTCAGGAACTTTTTCTGATGAGTTCCGCGTGGAAAGGGACCAACTATGTCTATGCCCCATTGATCAAATGGGCATGCTATGATTGACGGAATCATAGGGTTGGTGGACGATGTGGTATGTTGGCATAGTATTGGCGGTCTTCACGAGCCTGGCGAAGTTGGCGACATCTGCATCGATGGTAGGCGATAGTATCCTTGCCTTATGATCTTACGAGTCAAAGTTCGTCCCGGGTGACTCCATAACATCCCTCATGAATTTCCTCCATAACGGTCTTAGCCTCCACGGGACCAAGGCATCTCATGTGAGTCTTGGGTGAAAAATCTCTTGTAAAGATCCTCTCCCATGATGAAGTATCTGTTGGCTCGGCATAGGATCCTCCTTGCTTCTCTAGGATCTGAAGGTAGAGTACCATCCTTGAGATAGTAAAATATGTCAGTCATCCAGCTTCTTTCAGTGCTCAAGAGGAAGACTTGTTCGTTAAGATTTGCCAGGGAGGAGTCCGTGAGAGTCATCAGGATGACACTCCTTGTATCTAGAGCTCCTAAGGCCGAGGCATACTTGGAAAGGGCGTCGGCCTTTTCATTCCATTCCCTGTGGAATTGCTCAAGAGTGAATACTTCAAAGTGCTCCACCTCTTTCTTGAGAAGTTCTAAGTATTTGATCATGTTGGGTCCTTTAGCAACAAAAGACCCGAGCTGGGATTTCTGATGGGAGTGCATATAAGCTTTGATTCTTTTTACTTGAAGAGATTTTGCCATCCTCAAGCCGGTGAGCAGTGCCTCATACTCGGCCTCGTTGATTGTTACTTTAAAGTTGAGGGTGATGGCGTATTCCAGCTTGGCTCCCTCAGGGCTTTCAAGAAAGATTCCTATTCCTCCTATTCGTCCGGTAGCGGATCCATCCACTTGTAACATCCAAGATTCCTTGTTCTCAAGTTTGCTCTCTGATTCAGTAGTAGGCACTTTTCTGTCTTCCTGCTTCTTGTCGGAAGATGCAGGTGTCGAAGTGTTGGTTACTTCGTCTAGGAGGAACATATGTCTCACCCTCAGGGAGTTATCCATAGGTTCCTGATGTCTGGGCCAGAGCTGTACGTTACTTCTGAACAACTCTTCAGGCTCAATCTCTTTTGCCCTTTCTCCTTCTGGGATATCCTTTGCTTGGGTGAGCATGACGTAGCTCACGGCCTCCTGTGAACTTTTGGTTCCTTCTTCCGTTTCCTCTGGGTAATCTACCAGGAAGTCAGCAAGGACTTGAGCCTTTTTAGCAGAGGGGGCTTGGTACCCAATATCATATTCACTTAGCTCGATCGTCCATTTGGATAAGCGTCCTGATTGATCTGGTTTGCCTAGGACATGTTTGAGTGGTTCATTGGTGAGGACCACGATCCGATGAGATTTGAAGTAAGGCTTGATCGTAGGCGGTGTAGACCGGTAGCGAGCTTCTCAATTTTAGCGTATCGGCCTCGGAACCCACGGGCCTTGCTCGAAGTAATAGATCGGCAAGTGGTCATTTCCTTGTATCCGCGCAATCTGAACTCATGGCTTCATCAGTAGTAGCTATGTAGAGGTAGAGAGGTTCACCTTCTACTGGTTTGGACAAGAGAGGTGGCGAGAGAAGGTAGCTTTTTAAGTTATCCAAGGCTTCTTCGCATTCGCCCAGTCCTCGAACTTGTCTCCTTTCCTTAGAATTTTGAAGAAAGGTAAGTTTTTCTCGGCAGACTTGGAAATGAAACGGCTCAGGGCCATCACTTTTCCCAAGAGCTTTTGCACCTCATTGATTGTCGTTGGTTGCGGTAATTCTAGGATTGCCTTTATCTTCTCTGGGTTGGCGCTGATACCTCTCTCCGTGACCATGTATCCGAGGAACTTTCCTCCCTTTACACCAAATGTACACTTTTCTGGGTTTAACTTCATTCCATATTTCCTAAGGATGGAAAAGCACTTGTTGAGATGCTCGATGTGTTGCTCTTCGGTCTTGCTTTTTACTAGCATATCATCCACGTAAACTTCCATGGTTTTGCCTAACTCCTCTTTGAACATCTTATTCACTAGTCGCTGATATGTAGCGCCTACGTTCTTAAGGCCAAATGGCATGAACTTGAAGCAGTAGACCCCTCCTGCCGCGAAGAAGGCCGTTTTCTTGACGTCTTCCTGGGCCATCCTGATCTGGTAGAAGCCTTGATATGCATCCATGAAGCTTAGGAGTGCACATCCCACGGTGGAGTCAACCAGCTGGTCTATGCGAGGTAATGGATAAGGATCCTTTGGGCAAAACTTGTTAAGCCTAGTGAAGTCATTACACATTCTCCACTTTCCTGGAGCCTTTTCAACAAGGACCACATTACAGACCCAGTCAGTGCGACTTCCTCGATGTGTCCTGCTTTCATCAACTTGTCCACCTCTCCTGCTATGATAGCATCCTCAACAGGCCCAAAGTCCTTCCTCTTTTGTCGGATATGTTTTACCGTTGGATCCATGTTCAGGCGGTGAACTGCGATCCTTGGGTCTATCCCCTTAAGGTCATCGGTGCTCCAGGCAAAGATATCGTGATTGTCTCGAAGGCATGTGATGAGCTTCATCTCTACTTCCATGCTCATCTCTGTTCCGATCCGGGTTACCTTTTCCGAATCCCCCTCAATTAACTAAACCTCTTTCAGGGCTTCATGAGGCTCTATCATGGCAGTCTTGGGGAACTTTTCCTTGAGCGACCCAACACCAATTTCTTCCTTTAATGGGGTAAGAGCCAGGAGGAGGCTCTGGTCTCTTAATGACGAAGAGCAGTATTGTGGCTCCTCTGGTTGACATGATGTAGCATTCCCAGGCTTCTCTAACATTGCCCACTTCTTCACCCACACCGTTCGGGGTTGGGAACTTTACCCTGTTGTGTAGGGGAGAAGCGACTGCCCTGAATTGGTTAAGTCCCGGGCGACCCAGGATGACGTTATAGTCGAATGTGTTATCGACCACCACAAAGAGGATCGTCTCAGTCACCCTTGTAGGGAAGGCGTCCATAGAGACTTGTAATGGTATACTTCCAATGGGACGCACTATAGAGCCCCTGAATCCTACCAAAGAGGTTTGTACTACTTGCGTCTTGAAGCGTTACCCAGGCGCATCATTCCAGTTCTCCTAGATATTACATTGGAGGAACTCCCTGTATCAACAAGTACCTTGTTGACTTTGTAAGTGGCGATGACTAGAGAAATGACCAAAGGTACGTCAGGATATTTAAGATCTCCTCCACCAAACGTTGGTGGGGGTATCTCACTGTCATCAAAAGTGATGGCGTTCGTTCCTTTCAGAACCGGTGGAGCATAGGTTCTGTCATTGTTTCTCAAATGTTGCGCGGTTCTTTCCCTTGCGTTCCGGCTATCTCCTCCAGTTGGACCTCCTGCAATGGCATTGATAACCCCGCTATAGGGGAGATTTTCCATTTCCATATCTTCGTGATACCCATGGTATCTTTGGGTATGGTGGGGTGGGATCTCTGCTGGAGGTGGCGGTAAGGATCCTGTCGGAGGTTCCGAACCACGCTCCTCCCTTCTTTGTTCATTCTTCTGGTGTCTGGAGGGTTCCTCCTCGTATACTGGTTCTTTCAATTTACCACTCCTTACCAGCCTTTCTATTTCTGTTTTTAGCTGGACACAATCCTCAGTCGAATGACCTTTGTGCTTATGAAACCTACAGTATTCCTTTGAAGCTTTGTTCTTCTTGTTGCTCCTTGTAGGCTTTGGCCAATGTATATCTAAGTATTTCTCAACAATAGAGGCCAAGATGTCGGATCTTGGTCTATTGAGGCGAGTATACTCGGCGTATCTTCTTGGTGGTGTTCTCTCCCTGCGGAACTCCCTTCTGTCTCTAAGTTCCTTCTTTTGTTCAAACTTTCACAGGCGGGAAGGGTTCTTGTCTTACTTGTTCTTTTCCCTTTACGGCTGCTCTTATTGGGACATTTCTCTATACTCTTCTCCATCTGGGACTCCTTGAGATATCTTCCAAGTACTTTTCGGTTGTGATTTCCTCGTTGGAAAGCTTTCTTCTGAGATCATCATTGTAAGTGTTAGCGTACAGGTGTCGGACCCGTTCTTTGATACTGTGAGGCTCTACTTGGCGAACTTCGGCATTGAAATGGTCAAGGAAGGTCCTAAGGTCCTCGTGCTCTTTCTGGATTACTCCTGCCAAGTGCTTGACCGATCTCTTTCTCTTCTTTGCTTTCTCAAACCTTTTCAGGAAGAGGCGATATACGCATAAGTTTGATGGAGCCATTGGGCAAAGAGGTCCACCATCCATTGCCTCCCCAAATAGTGTAGTGGATAAGTTGAGAGCCTTCATGTTGTCATTCAGGCCGTTGGTCTCCATCTTACTTTTTTATCTAGTAAGGTGCCCCACAAGACAAGTATCCCCGTAATAGTGCTCAAGAGTTGGGATAGTGGAGTCGGGGCACTTCCTTTCCCTCCTTATCTCATCACATAGAGGATTAGGAGCTCTAAGAGTCACCTTCTCATGTGCCTTCACCATCTTGCTCAAAGTGGCGATTTGAGTCTCCAAGGCCTTTTGTTGGACATAAATCTGCTCGGCGGTTAGTTTCTCGCCAGTCCTTGGGTTGATGGCCACATCTGGAGGAAGATCATCAACAGGGACTATCGAGATGCTTTCTACCACGTGGTCTCTTGGTGCATGCTGTAGAGCCCCACGTCGGCTAGTTCCAGCTTCATCTGCTCGTGGCATTACCGGACTTCTCCCATGATTCGTGAGAAGCAGCGGCCCTCCTGTTGAGAAGGTTCCTTAGGTCCTCCGGTTGAGCTGGTTCTCCTAACCATTATTGGATTGGGCGATGTTCCTTCCTTGATTGCGCGGGTTCAGCTTGTCTCGGAATTTCTAAGGGAGGAGTGGGTTGAGGAGGCTGAAGGTTGTTTGATCCAAAGCACCCTTGAATGGTGGTGAGTAAGAGGCCAAACTGATTCTCACTCATTCCAAACTCACTTGGACGAATGATCTGCCCATTTGGAAGGGTGAAGTTTCTTCCCGGAGGACGACCATGTGTTCTGACGGAATTGTCCTTCAACTCAAGTGTGCAGGTCCTTATTAGTGGATCGGCTCTTTCCTCCTCTGAAGAGAAATAGCGGTGTGGCCATCACTTGGGCAGTCCATTGTGTTTCTTGAAGAGGTTCTTACCACCCTTCCCCTCCGAGTGGGAGGTCTACCTCTTTACCTTGGGGCAGGCGTGCCAATCGCAGTAGCGTTGGTTCTTACTGACCTTCTTGTTCTTGCCATTACTGAAGAGAACGGAACTTTTTGTAAAGTTTTCCACAGACGGCGCCAAAATGTTGAGGGTGAAGATTCTGACCACTTAGAGATTATTCTATCCAACTGATAACGGCCAAGATATCCTTAAGTCAGAAGCTCCGTACTGAGTAAGAGCCCACGCGCTAGAGCCTGAGATCCGGAGCTTGGTAAGAACCTGCACAAGTGACTTGAAGGGGGGGGGGGAGGTTAGGACCCGGTTTGCTAAGTGTCAAACCGGTTTGAGACTTTACTCAAGAGAGACTGAAGATCTACTCTGTATGATAGTCAAGGTTCGGAAGTGATTATTGCTTCCCCTTATCATGGGAGTATGGGCCCTATATATAGATTTCTCCCCAATTGGGAGGGTTCCACCAGATCATGCCAAGTGTAAGGCCTAGATTGAGCCACCAAGGCTACAATAGGCCCATGGCCCATTAATGACACTTGTCCCATTACACTTTGGGCTTTTAGGGGTAGTTTAGTTATTAATGTGAGAGTATTAAAGGCTTTGATAGTCTATTGCGGGTCAAGGTCCGAAGAGGTTGGTCCGGACGTTTGGTCCGGACTGTATTGGGTTGTCTATGGGGAACTTCCATAAGTTTGTCCGACTCCTCCGATTCAGACCATGTGGCTCGAACCTCCTTACTCTCTAGTGCCAGTTTACTTGGTTGCTTGTGAGATTGTCATGTTGGATCCGGATGGTCGTCCGGGTCGGACCACTAAAGGGGTCAGAACTATTACCGTTCAAGCTTTCTCTGTCCTTCTCCTCCCGGATGGGTCGGACCTGAGGGGCCTAGGGTTGGACCTTAGGGTCGTATCATAGTGTTTCGGATCCTCAGACAACTTGGGATGCCTTAGGATTCGTTCCAAAGGCGCCTATGACGGATTGGACATATTTTCGTATTAACACTCTCAACCTCGTTATTCGGTTATGTCAAAGGCGCATCCAAAGATCGTCTCCCCTGCATAAACATGAATGAAAACCAATAACTAAACTCAAAAGCAGGATCAGTTCCTGTTAGTTCAAATCAAAGGCTTCTATTCTAATAAAGCAATACAACTATTTTTTTGTTTTTGATTTTTTTTTTTTTTGATGTTTTCTTTGTTTTTTGAAATAAAAGATACGCAACTAACACAATTGATTCTATTCTAAAAGACCGTAGGAATCAATTTTCCGGTAGCGGCACCAAAAATCTTATGTGCCCAGTTTTAATACCCAAAGAGGTAAAAAGCAGGCGTTGTAGCGAATTCTTAAACCGCAGGGTCGAATCTCTCGAGGAATTGATCAGGCTAATTCTATAGACTAAATTCGCTTGTGTTGGTTGTTAAAAACGATAGGATAAGTTTAATTACTCAAAACCTTAAACCGTCTAACATAGACAAGAAAGGTAATCCCTTAATCATGCAGTTCTATAGACAAAAGAAGTAATTATCCATTTCAAAAGTGTGCTTATATGATATGTACCAATTAAGGATACACTATACGCAGTACAACACTTGTTGAGGGGTAAAACCGCTCAACACCAACTAAACTATTACAAATAACCTAATCCAGGATCCGCCTCCTACTTGAAGTCCGAAGCAAGACTGGTCCGAGCTAGAGTAGAGTACCTGAAAGGACTAAGTGGGGGGGGGGGGGGTTAGAATGGGTTACCCGGATTGCATATGTCAATCCGGTAAGAGACTTTACTCAAGAGAGAGTTGGAAGCTCTCAATGTAATAGTTATGGGGAAGGTTATGAAATCGATAGTGTTTATGACTTGGGGATCCTCACTATGATCTTGCTTGTCCCTTTTTCACTTACCTCAAGGTCTTGAACTTTGGGCTATATTTATAGTTATCCTATGCTTATGAGGTGGCTCACAAGATGGTGCCAAGTGTATGTCTCAGATTTGGACACCAATGCTACCTTTGGCCCATGGCCCGTTAGTGAATAGTAATCCAATACTAATCAATGGGCCTGGGAGGGTAGTTTGGACCTTTCCCTCTGAGAGTACTGTTCCGCATGTTGGGTCCGTGTAAGTCCCTCGGACAGATCTGTATGCTTGGTTGATCTGGCCTTGGGCAGACCAGCATGACCTAGATTTGCGGTACTTGGAAGGACCATGTGACCTTTTGTCAGGTTCGGAAGTCAACTGTCTAGCTTGGTCGGACCTAGCTGAGATGGCATGTTGACTTGTAAATACTAGTTGACCTGAGATGGTTTCCTTTATGTCGGACCATTCGAAGGTCGGACTAGCTTTGAATGGCTATCTCAGCCTTGATGCGCTTTAGGACACGCTCTATGGCGCCCTTAACGGATGGGACACATGTCCGTATCAACATATGTCCCCCTAGTTTCCAAGTATCTTAGTAGAGGATAGTGGGTAACTGTGAAGAGAACAAATGTGTTGTGGAGCGTGTCCGAATCGTTAAGCGAAAAGGAAAAATCCTTTTTGTAGGGATTAAATCGTCCGTGTTCTTAGGAGTTCAATATATCTCCCCTTTCCTTCTACGGTCGAGTTATGTAATAGCTCGGTTGTAGATGAAAAAAAATATTTATCCGAGATATATAGATCCGATGCAGTTAGGATCGTGAAGTCCTCTATGGAAGACTGTATAGGAAGTTATCCGTTGAGCCAAATATGTGAAATGGTCCTCTTGGGCGTGAGCGATGCATCGGAGGGCCCAACAAGTTGCCCGTCCGGCCCATGGGGTATGATCCCGGGTAAAGCGATGCAACCGTTGGATTGGAAAGATATCAACAGTTGGGATTTTAGACCCAAGTGATGTGACGCTTCTAATGAGCATTAAATGTGACGTACTGTTAGCCAGCCACTCGTGAACTGACACAACCGTTGGATTACAAAGATCGACGGTTGGGGTTTGAATCCAAGTGATGTGCCTCTTGGCTTTCCCATATTGCCCATATAAATAGTCAGCCCATCAGTCGCTTTCACACTTTAGCCAAATCGAAATTCAGAGCGACATTCAAGCAATTCGAGCAGTCAAAGATCGATCCGAGCAACTGAAAATCGCAAAATCTTGGGATTTCCCGCCGAGATTTGTACCTTCGGAGAGCTAGAAAGGCTTCGTCGTCCGTCTAAGCTTAAGAATTCAACTTTGTCAAGTAAGTACACCTCAACTCTTCTTGAAGTTTCTTGTCTTTGCGATATGCCTGCTATATGCCTAGTATGTTTTTGCCTTGGTCGAGTATCCATTTGTTGATTCCGTGATTGCAAATGTTACTAGTGGTAGGTTTCAGCAGTATACTTAGATGAAATACTCCTCCCTTGTGCTATAGCGTGCCAATCTCCTTCACCGGTAGCTTGTTGATTCGTCTCGTATGTCATTTCGAATGTAACCAAACTTGATATTGCATGCTTATTTGGTGATGTATTGGCGTCGATCGGCACAGTCTCTCGTAAACTATTTCTGTTACCGTGCTGCATGGGACAGATGATGGTGCCATTGGCACGTCTCTATGTGCCAGGGTTTAGTGCCCATAACATTACGAAACTAATTCATATAGAAAATCTGATAGGGTAGAGTTTCCTCAGACCTCTTGACTTAATAAGATATATAAATGAACTCTCGGACAATAACAATGTGTTTACGATCCGTTTCATACGCCCTAGGATGTCGGAGGCGATAGTCAAAAGCGTTCACGAGGCTCGAGGTTACCATGATGAAGCAAACTTGGAGGCCGAGTCCATGAGTTAACCATATTTGTAGGAGATTATACGGTGCGTGGATCTCGTGTCTTCCGGGGACTCAAGGCTGAGCACGCAGTCGCGATGCGGCAGATCCTCGGTAGGAGCGATGGGCGAGAAATGTTACTAGGGCGAGGTCGCTAGTACAATCTCGGACCATAGGTGGTGTTGTGGAGTCCGTGGATCGAATGAGCCTCAAGCTGAGCAGGAAGGCGGCGGTGGTGGGAGGCGATGATGTGGAAATGTTAGAAGTGGGGAAGAGGATCGTGTTGTGGCGGAATCAGGTACGTCCAATCCTAGCATATCTAGGAGACCTGAAGGTGGTGAAGAGGAGGAGGAAGGTGGTGAAGAGGAAGAGGATGAGGATGAGGAGGAAGGAGAGGAAGGCTCTCCAGTTGCTCGCCCGAGCCTTGGCAGTCGTCGGATTGTGTTACATCCTGCAGCGTCCGCTCAATCCAATCTTCCGTTAGTAGAGGGCCGTGGTGCAAAGGCCGCAAGAATCAAATTCCCTCGTCCTGCGTCCGCAGTAGTGATAGAGGATGAATTCGGAGAATTAAATGCGGACGGGCTTCTTCCCACTTGTCCGTGAAGGTTAAGCTGAGGACATTCCAGTGGAGGCGGAAGTGGGAGATTCGAGTCCGTTGAAATCATGATCCCGAGCATGCATTCTACAATCCATGCCCTTGGTACGTATGCGTGCATGAAGTGGCCTTAAACTTGTGGATGGAAGGTCCCGTTGCAGGCTGAAGCACATTCGAACCACATCGGGATTGGTCAGTCGAGTTATCCCAAAGTCCTTGGGTAACCTTATTTGTTCGTGATTTTTGTAAGAAGAAAGGCACGATAAATTTTGAAAACTTTAAGCGGCTCTTTCACTTTTATTCGATCAGGAATCCCTTTTCTATACTTTTGTAAATAGAAAACCTTACAATTTCATCTCGGACTCCATCTCTTCCTTGGGGTCGAAATGGTGGGATAAGTACGTTTTCGTGCGGATGGCCCTGAAACCAGGGATGTCAGAAGCGGCGAGCAATGGGGTTGTCGATAAAGGAGAGTATCCGGATGGCGCCCCTTAGAAGAATGTGGCTCGTGGGTGGCGGAGATTCATAAGAAGAATGACCGCCTACATACCCTTTCCACGGATTGATCATCGATGCTTGCCTTACTTATGCGGCCAAGCGCCGTTGAAGTTGGAGGAAAACGGACTTGATGAGATTTTAACCGAGTTGTGTTCTTCTTTCTTTGGAGTGCTCTGTCTTGATCATGCATTTCCATGATTACGGTACTTCTTCCTTTATATGTCCGTGTCGGCGCCTTTATTTTGTTCTTGTGACTTCTTGGTTTAGTATATCATGTCGGCGCTCCGTGAGAAGAAGAGATTGCATAGGGAACAACAAGCCCTGGAAGTCGCTGCTGGTCAGCGGACCAAGATCATCAATACGTTCGCGGGTGTCCCTATGGCGGACCCAAAAATGCGGCAGTATTCGCTGCTGAAGAGGAAAGGCGGAACAAGGCCGGAGAAGATCCACAGGCCTTGGTGGTGCCCGACAAGGGCAAAGGCCACCACTCGGGCGCCCTTGCCTCCAACCCGCTCATTGCTTTGGCACCCCGTGAAGGTGTTGATCTGGGGCGCCATAACCTCGAAGTATGAGGAGAAACCTCGGAGGCTTCCTTGGCAGCTAAGAGGCAGCAACTGTCCGCTGTCCTTCCCATTGACCAAGCTACTCTCGATAAGGAGTATGAGCGGGCCCGCGGACTCCCTGAGGTGGAGCAGGTTGGAGGGCTTGACTAGCTATACCAGTGGGTAAGTAACTTTTCCATGGTTTCCTCGACTTGTTCTTAGTACAATAGAAATACAACTTATATCCATGTGGACTTCTTGCAGCTCGGATGTTTCGTCAGGGCCATGTAGTGGAAGGCTGGCGAACAGGCTACTATTGAGGAGAATCTGCACAAGGCCATAGCCACTTCCGCGGATGAGGCGGAGAAGGTGAAGCGGTTGGAACTCCAACTGAAAGAAAATGAAGTGATGTTCCATAAGTTGAAGACCAGTTGGGAAGAGATCAAGTCGGACTTTGACTGGCAGGAGAGTTTTATCAGTAGGTCGATGAAGGCCTTCCTGGACTCGAAGGATATCCTGCTTGGGGGCCTCCAATATGCCCGCCTTGAGGCTGGTCGTGACTTTATGAAGTCAGTTCCTTGAAGTTTTCATGGCGGACAAGTCAGCGCCTCTCGCTAGATGGGTTTTCATCCGCTTGACTTGATCGAGGACTACTTCATTTGGAAGGCGGAAGGGTTGATCCCTTATGCGGATGATAATGGTGTGGAGGTCCGTGTGGACAATGTCTCGGACGAACGGTTGGCCGCATGTGAGTTTGCGGAGCTAGTCACTGAGGAGGGTGAGATTGAGATCAAGAACGGCGGACCCTTTCTCCCGAGGTGTGTCCCGAACGCCCTTCGAAAGGTGTGCTTTGTACCTTTTGTGAACTACCGGGCTTTCCTAAAGAACTGGTACTTCATACCCTCTCGGGTCGTTGGTCTTGATGAGGACTTCAACTTGTTCGAGATCGCTGAATCCCTTGCTGCGCAAGCCGCTGCCGACCCGTCTTTCACCAATCCGCCTCAAGCCGAAGAAGGTGGTCCAAGCCAACCTGCCCCTCAGTGAGAAGTCCGGGGTATACCCCGTGAAAATTCTGTAATGTTTTGAATTGTTTTTTTTTTGGATGGCACGGAATGTCGCCATGTACAATATTCACTAACTTTTATTCATAGTAACCATCTGCGGAGCAACGCTTTCCGCATTTTTTAAATCATTACTTACTTTCCTCTTTACTTCTTTTTACTTCGTTGTACATATGCTGATTTATCCTAAAATACGCATCTCTTAAGAACACAGATCGTTGTGGATGGCGTCTGATGTAGAATAATCGAACCATCATTTGTCTGATCCTCGGACCGTTCGTCTTCGCTTAAGCAAACTATCCTTTGGGATGCGTAATCCTTCTAGAAGGGGGAAGGTGAAGCAGTGAAATAGCCATTATTATTGCGTCCTTTCATCTTCCGAGCCGTCGGATGATTGACATGTGGTGTGATCGTAAAGATCCATCGCTAGTATAAATAAGGGCGTGATAATTCTTCATTTCTCACTGCTTTACCCTTCTGCAAGCCTCCCCTTTCATAGAAATTTTATTCTTTGGAAAAGTCAAGTTTCCCGGGATGTGAATGCCTTTCGAGAAAAATCGATCGAGCTAGACAACTTCACCTGAATGCTAGCGCGGCGCTACCTGATTTGGAAAACTTCAACTTTGGAGAACCAGATGATCCCAAGTACGATTGTTGTCAGCACTGGGTAAACTATGCTTGAGGGAACATGCATCCTCCGATCTACCTTGGTAAAGGCACGACGGATGATGCAATTATTCTCGATCCTAAAGGTGATCCCCCGCTGTGTTCGGTGGTTGCCGGTGAAGTGAAGAGAGAGCGGAATGCGAAGATGATCCGTAGGAGGATCCGAATGCAACAGCAAGCTCGTCGGGCTCAAGGTAGTAGCTCGGAACCCCATGGCTCAACCTCGGGAATCCGCTGAGGGGACGAGGTGGGGTATGCCCCATAGAAGTATGTATGGTCCTCGGACCTCGACAAAATGTAACTTCCGTGTTTATATGCTCGGATAGTTTTGTTTATAAAATTCGGACTACCCTTATTAGATGGGGTCATCACCTTTTTCTTATCCTTACTTTGTCGGATTATATTGACGCGCATATCTTTGTAAGATGACCAACAAACTCGGACGTGGTTGATGGGCTTGTTTAGGCTTGATTGGATAAGCCCTTACGGCTGACAACCCAAATGAATAGTTTAAGCCCATTGTCAACGTCGAAGTTCTGACGTGTCGGACGCCTATTGGTTCGTTACTTCTATAAATACTTCGGATTCCTCTTTGCCTTGGTCGCGCGAATCCAACTTCCAATTTCCATATCTACTCAATAGCTTGGGCCCCGCAGTACCCGCAAGAAGATGATTTCTTGAATAGTTTCCCCCTCGAGACTCCCGTCCACTCTCAAGTCGGTGTTTATCTTGAGCTTGAGAGTGGCGTGGGTCTGGAGGGGAAGATTGTTGAAGACCATTCATCGGAAAGCATAGATCTCGGTACACGTACATACCTGTAGGCTAGTAAACGGACTATCTTATCGGTTGTATGCGTGATCCACCCTTTAGGAGCTTTTTCTTCCCTAGGAGTTGCTGACGGGTGGATCACCGTACGACCAATGCGTCAGATCCGTGTATAGATCCGAGTTTTCATGTCGGACACGATAGATGTGTCCGTGTAATTTTCTTATAAGCATGAGATTCCCAGTGTTAATCACTTACTCACAATTTTGATGTTTTCTAGGAACATTTTGCACGGGATCCATAGAGAGTGTCGTAGAATTCCGACTTATTAAAACATCCTGTGTTGTGCAGGAATATCAGATCTATGGTTTTCCCAGAAGTAGTGAGTGGGTGAAGAAGTGTCTTGTCGGAGGAATCTACTTTATTGGTGGACTGCGATTGCCCAGATGTCTCCTTTTCAGTTTATGCAATGTAGCTGTAGATCTAGGTAGAGATCCGAAGTGGTGGATTACAAAGACATTACCATATGTACTTGGTTTCACATATGAATAAAATCGATCACTTGCTTGTTGCCGTTTTGGACACTAAACTTTCAAATCGAAAGATAGAAGTTGTATTGATTTGCCGGAAATTCAATTAGAACTTGTGGGCTACATGGCCAATGACAAAAGGGTTAGCAAAAAACAGAACTGACGGCGTTCCGTGTAATGGATAGGTTAAGCCCAAAATATCTAAATGACGGATAAGGGTCCGCTCAATCATCATTATACGTAAAACTTTTGAAGGTTCCTAGCATTCCATGTACGCTTGAGTGGGTGTCCATGATTATCTTCCAATTCGTAACTCCCATTCACTCTTGCTCCGACAATCTTGTAAGGTCCTTCCCATTTAGGCTTGAGTTTTCCAACATTGCTCAAAATGTCAGCCCGGCGAAGCACTTAGTCCCCGACTTGCAAGTTTTTTGCTTGAACATTCCTGTTATAGGCTCGGGCAGCAGTTGCTTGATACCTGTGGATATGAGCCAGTGCTTCAGTTCTTTTCTGCTCCAACATGTCTAGATCGAATATCCGAGCTTCACGGTTGGCGAAATCATTGAACTCTTGGACCCTCATAGTCTCGACAACAATTTATGCTGGTATAACTGCTTCTGAGCCATAAACCAAGGCAAATGGAGTTTCTCTAGTCGCGGTCCGTGCAGTGGTGCGATGGGCCCATAGTACGCCATCCAGGTCGTCCGCCCAACTTTCCTGAGAAGTCCTCAACCGCTTTTCTAGGATCTTAACTATTGTCTTGTTTGTGGACTCAGCTTGCCCATTAGCTTGTGGATATTCAACAGATGTGAAACGTTGTTCAATCTTGAAGGACTCCAACCATTCCTTGAGCCTGTTGCCTGAAAATTGGGCGCCATTGTTCGAGACAAGAACTCTGGGTAGGCCAAAGCGACAAATGATGTTTTTCCAAATGAAGGTCCTTTTCGACTTTACGTAATGGTTGCCTGACTTTAGCTTCTACCACTTGGTGAAATATTCCACGGCCACAATAAGGAATTTCTTACATTGTTGCCTCTTCGAAATGGTCCGACGATATCGATGCCCCACTGATCAAACGGACATGCTATGATTGACGGAATCATAGGATGTGTCGGACGATGTGGAATGTTCGCATAATATTGGCAATCTGGGCATCTCCGGGCGCGGTCGGCGGAATCCTTATCAATGGTAGGCCAGTAATAGCCTTGTCGGATGATTTTCTGGGCAAGAGTTCTTCCCCCGGAATGACTCCCGCAGCTTCCGTTGTGTATCTCTTCCAGCACAGTCTTTGCTTCCTGCGGGCTCAAACATCTCAGATGAGTCCCGAAAAAAGATCACTTGTACAAATCTTCACCTAGTATAAAGTATCTGTTCGCTCGGCACTGCACACTCCTGGATTCCTTCGGATCAGCTGGCAGAGATCCTTCCTTGAGATAATTAAAAATGTCGGTCATCCAGTTTCTTCCTGTGTCAATTAACATGACAACTGAATTGGGACTCATGACGGACGAGTCAGTAATTGTGAGAAGAATTACTCTTCTCGTGTCTAGAGCTGTTGTTGCAGATGCGTATTTTGCCAGAGCATCCGCTCTTTCATTCCAGGTTCTGTCAAACTTTTCCAGGATAAATTCCTCAAAGAGGCTGGCTTCATGCTTGAGTAGTTCAAGATACTTGATCATCGAAGGACCTTTTGTGGCAAAAGTTCTTGAAAATTGGGCTTCAACTAGCTGTGAGTCCGTGTAAGCTTTGAGCTTTCGAACTTGCAGGGATTTGGCCAGACGTAGCCCAACTAACAGTGCTTCATACACAGCCTCATTATTGGTGACTTTGAATTCCAAGGATATCGCGTAGTCGAGTTCCGTGCCATCAGGGCTCTTAAGATAGATTCCAATCCCTCCCACTCTTCCAGTGGAGGAACCATCCACTTCCAATGTCCAGACATCAGAAGGATGTTTTTCAGTTTGGAGAACTTCTGTGAGCTCCTAAGGTTCCGACCTTTGTTCCTCCTTTTCTTTGATTTCCGGTCCGTAGTTGTTAGTACCGGATTTTCTTGTGTCATCGTCAAGAAGGAACATTTGGTTGACCCGAGTTTCCTCATAGGATGCCGGAAGGGACTGATTGATGAATTGAGCATCCTCAAGGTTTTTAGGGTGGAACTTTGGCGGAACTGACTTCCGGACAATCTGCTTGGTGATTAGGCATTCAAATGCCTGTTTGTCAGGGACTTTCTCTGAATCCGCTTCCGGATATTCCGCTAGGAAGTCGGCGAGGACTTGAGCCTTCTTGGCTGACGGAGCCTGGTAGCAAATGTCGTATTCACTTAGCTCGATCGCCCACTTAGAGAGTCGTCCCGATTGATCGGGCTTTCCCAAGACCTGTTTCAAAGGTTCCGTAGTTAGTACTACTATTTTGTGAGACTTAAAGTATGGCTTTAACCGTCTTGCGGTGTAAACCAAAGCATATGCAAGTTTCTAAATCTTCACGTATCTTGTCTCCGCCCCAGCAAGGGCTTTACTAAGATAGTAGATTGGCAGGTGGTCATTAGCTTGAATCCGTACTAATACGGAACTCATTGCCTCTTCCATGATTGCTAGGTAGAGGTAGAGTGGTTCTCCTTCTACGGGTTTGGAGAGCAGTGGAGGGGAATGGAGGTACTTTTTCAATTTTTAACGACCTCGGAACATTCCGGTCCACTCAAGCTCTCTCTCCTTTACGGAGGATCTTGAAGAGCGGAATGTTCTTCTCCGAATCATGAAATAAAACGACTTAAAGACATGAGACGTCCGATGAGTTGATGTACCTCATTGAGGTTCTTCGGATGCGGCAGATCTAGGATCGCCTTGATCTTCTCGGGATTTGCGCTTATCCCCCTCTCTGTGACCATGTATCCGAGGAACTTTCCTCCTTCACTCCAAACGTGCACTTTTCTGGATTCAGTTTCATTCCGTACTTACTAAGGATAGAGAAGCACTTGTTCAAATGATGCACATGTTGCTCCTCAGTTTTGCTCTTGACGAGCATGTCATCCATGTACACTTCCATGGTTTTCCCAATTTCTTCCTTGAACATCTGGTTTACCAGTCGTTGGTAAGTGGCTCCCGCATTTTTCAATCCGAAGGGTATCACCTTGAAGCAGTATACCCCTCCTGCAGCGAAGAAAGTTGTTTTCTTGATGTCCTCCTTGGCCATCCGGATTTGGTAAAAACCTTGGTAAGCGTCCATAAAACTCGATGCGCTTTGTCCGGACGTGGAGTCAACCAACTGATCTATTCGTGGTAAAGGGTAAGGGTCCTTTGGGCATAACTTGTTCAACCTAGTGAAGTCATTGCACATCCGCCATTTGCCTGGTGATTTTTCTACCAGAACCACGTTACAAATCCAATCAGAATAACGGATTTCTTCGATGTGCCACCTTTGAGTCGATCAACTTGGCGGATATGATGGCATCCTTGGCCAGACCAAAATCTTTCCTCTTTTGTCGGATGTACTTAATCGAGGATCCATGTTCGAGACGGTGAGCGGTGATCCTCGGATCTATTCCCTTCAAGTCGCCGGTGCTCGAGCAAACACATCATTGTTGTCTCGAGACAAGCAATGAGCTTCATTTCCACCTCAGCGTTCATCTCTGTTAGATTCTTGTCTTCTTGTCAAGACTTCCAACAACAATCTCAATTTCCTTGAGAGTTTCATGAGGCTCGATTCGCACAGTTCTAGGAAACTTCTCCTTCTAGCTCCCTACTCCAATCTGTGGATTCTCCTTTTTGGCCTGAAGAACAACTGGTGGGTCAGAGGTCAAATGCTTGTCGACCTGAGGCGGATGCTCTTCTTGTGGACATAATGTAACATTCCCAAGCTTCACGGATGTTTCCCACCTCTTCTCCAACTCGAATTAGCAACAACGCTCACTATCAACTCCTCCCCCAGATCAGGACCAAGTTATGAAAGACCAAGAGTGGAGGAAATAGCCCGGAATTGATTGAGTCCCGGACGCCCAAAGATGGCATTGTAGTCGAAAGTACGGTCCACCACTACAAAGCGGACTTGTTGTGTACTCTAGCAGGATGCGTCCCAACTGAAATGTGAAGTATGACACTTCCTAAAGGACAGACAGTACCTCCTCCGAACCCTAATATGGAGGTGTTGACTCTCTCATATCGGATTCTTCCCAGGTTCATCTGGTCTAGCGTTCTTTTGGAAATGATATTCGAGGAACTTCCCGTGTCTACTAGGATCTTGTTTACCCGATAAGTTGCGATGGTTAAAGAAACCACCAGCGGAACATCCGGATCGTCACTGTCTTCTCCTCCTGCGGTCGGAGGAGGGATCTCATATCATCAAAGGATATGGCGTTTGTCCCTCAATTCTTTGGAAGCGACATACGATCATCATTGTTAGGAGATTTTGAGCAGTCCGCTCTCTCGCATTTCTACTATCACCTCCAGATGGTCCGCCTGTGATGGTGTTGATCACTCCGCTGTACGGAGGGTTCTCCGTTTCAACATCATCGGTACTGTATGGAGTGTCGATGCTGTCTTGGCGGGTAGTTAGCCGGCGGAGGTGGCAAGGATAGCGGATGGGGTGATGGTTCCGTAACATTTTCCTCCCTCCTTCGCTCCGTTCTATCATGCCTGGAAGGCTCATCCGCATAGACGTGCTCCTTTAGTTTGTCGTCTCTTATCAGGTGTTCAACCTCTGTTTTCAATTGAATACAGTCATCGGCCTCGTGACCACGGCACTTGTGGAACTTGCAGTACCCTTGGCATTCTTATTCTTCCGGTTGTTGTGAGAGGGCTTTGGCCATTGGACATCCAGCTTTTTCTCAATGATAGTTGCCAAAATGTCGGATCTTGGTCTATTAAGACGGGTATAATCCGCGTATCTCCTCGGCGGACTCCTTTCTCTGTAGAAGCTCTTATCTCTGTGATCCTTCCTCGGGTCAAACTTCCCCTGGCGTTGTTCTGGTTTCATCGGCTCCTTCCCTTTCTTTGAGCCAGCCCAGACTGGAACGTTCCTTCGATATTCCTCTCCATACATCACTTCTTCACAGATGTCGTCCAAATGCTTTTCACTCCTCACTTCTTGACTAGAGAGTTTTCTGCGGAGCTCTGAGTTGAAAGTATTAGCGTACAGGTGACGGACCCGTTCCTTAATACTGTGTGGCTCAACTCGAAGAACTTCCGCGTAAAAGCGATCTAGGAAGGTCCTTAGATCCTCTTGCTCCCGCTGTATAACTTCTGCCAGGTGCTCGACGGTACACTTTCTTCTTTTCGACTTTCCAAACCGTCCTAGAAACTTGGAGGAGAGGTCCGCATAGGACCTAATCGACTTGTTTGGTAAAGCAGTGTACCAATCCATGGCTGTCCCAAAGAGAGTAGATGAGAACGTAAGACCTTTTGTATTGTCGCTCATCCCCTTAGAATCCATCTTGCTGTTATATCTTGTCAAGTGGCCAACGGGACAGGTATCCCCGTAATAGTATTCCAAGTTCGGAATCACTTGATCCGAGCTCCTGTTTCTTTCCTTCTCCCTCATGATGTCATCGCACAAGGGATTTGGGGCACTAGTGGTTATCTGCTCATGGTCTTTTACAAGGCGTCCGAGATTCAAAATCTGGGCCTCCAAAGCCTTCTGCTGAGCGTAGATCTCGTCAGCAGTCATGATCTCTCCTGTCCTCGGATGGACAGCTACATCTGCAGGGAGTTCATCTATCCGGACCACTGGAATAGTTTCTACTACTTGATCTATGTCTCTCGGAGGTACTTGTCGCGGAACTCCTGGATGCCTATTATCCCCTTCTTGATACTCTCTCCTTCCGTTTGGGCTTCCTTCGCCCCGAGCTTGAGAGGCAGATGCCCGCCGGTCTAGAAGTTTTCGCAAATCCTCTTGAGGTGGCTGATTCCCTAACCTCTGTTGGATCGGACTTTGCCTATTTCTTGATAAAGCAGGCTCTGCTTGAGCAGGAGTAGCCACTGTCGGAGTGGCTTGCTGAGGATGGCCGTCGTTAGACCCTAGGCATCCTTGGATTATCGTGAGTAATCTATCAAACTGAGTTTCACTTAATCCGAGGTCGCTTGTGCGGACAACGCGACCATCGGGCATAGTAAACTATTGACCTGTAGTGGGGCCCTAAGCTGCTGCCAGAGAAACTCGTACGACCCCTCCTCCATGATCCGCAGGCACTGCATTCTCAGGAACACTTTGGACTCCCCTGTTCGGAGCGTCTCTTCGCTCATCGAGAATAAATTTGGTTGTGCGCCCATCACTCGGATATCTCCTTCCAGCGTTCCTTCCAGCCACAGTGTCCCTTCATCCCCGGGTGGGCGGACGTCCTCGTGGGCGTGGTGGTGGGGTTCCCACGCCTGCAGCACTAGTCCGTGATGTCCGTCTGGATCTTGCCATCAGCCTAACTCAAACGTGAAAACCTTTGTAAAGATTCCCACAGACGGCGCCAAAATGTTGAGGGGTAAAACCCTCAACACCAACTAAACTATTACCAATAACCTAATCCAGGATCCGCCTCCTACTTGAAGTCCGCAGCAAGACTGGTCCGAGCTAGAGTATAGTACCTGAAAGGACTAAGTGGGGGGGGGGGCTTAGAATGGGGTACCCGATTGCATATGTCAATCCGGTAAGAGACTTTACTCAAGAGAGAGTTGGAAGCTCTCAATGTAATAGTTATGGGGAAGGTTATGAAATCGATAGTGTTTATGACTTAGGGATCCTCACTATGATCTTGCTTGTCCCTTTTTCACTTACCTCAAGGTCTTTGACTTTGGGCTATATTTATAGTTATCCTATGCTTATGAGGTGGCTCACAAGATAGTGCAGTGTATGTCTCGATTTGGACACCAATGCTACCTTTGGCCCATGGCCCATTAGTGAATAGTAATCAATACTAATCAATGGGCACGAGAGTAGTTGGACCTTTCCCTCTGAAATCTTGTTCCGCATTTTGGGTCCGTGTAAGTCCCTGGACGGATCTGTATGCTTGGTTGATCGGCCTTGGGCGACTCAGTGTCCGGACTAGAGTTCCACGGAAGTATCTCAGTGGTTCTGTTATATACGTTTGGTCTTGTTGTGATGGAGGCGTCCGAGATTCTCTCGTCCGCTCCGTTTGCATCCTAGGACTGACAGTTTGCGGTACTTGGAAGGACCATGTGACCTTTTGTCAGGTTCGGAAGTCAACTTTCTAGCTTGGTCGGACCTAGCTGAGATGGCATGTTGACTTGTAAATACTAGTTGACCTGAGATGGTTTCCTTTATGTTGGACCATTCGAAGGTCGGACTAGCTTTGAATGGCTATCTCAGCCTTGATGCGCTTTAGGACACGCTCTATGGCGCCCTTAACGGATTGGACACATGTCCGTATCAACAACACTCTTACTATTGGGAGTAATACCAAATACGGATAATAAGTATGTAGACAATACAAAGTAAGCTTATACGATAAGAACCAATTAAGGATACACTATGCGTAGCTCACATGTAAATTGTACTATTACGGATATTATCTAATTGATGATAAACAGGCACAAATCATAAACAATGCATCAAGATGAAAACGTCGGGAAGTAACAATTTGTCACGTGTAATCTAAATAGTAGTTACACAATTGATTACCTCAGCTCTTCAATACAAGGGATTGTCTGTAAGAGAATAGTACTTCGATGGATGAGAATTGAATCAAAAGGATATCTACAATGCTTGAATATATAAAAGTAGGTCTAGGAATGTCTGAGAATTTTTCAAAAAACGAGTTACAAATGACCTACCTATATATACAAAATAAGGAAGTTCAAATTCAAAAATTGTGGAGAAACTGCCAGAAATCGTGGGTTTGAACAGGTCTCGCCCCGGTGAGGTCCCTTGGGAAGGGAAGCTCACCACGGTCAACCCAGATTCCCAAAGTTTCTGTTTCATCTGGCCGCCGTGAGCTCATTTTCCATGGAGGCTCACCGCGGTGAGGTCTGGTTCCAGGAAAGATGCAGTTTTCCCCACTTTCTCTTCTTTGACTACCTTTTGACCACTTCCTAGTCATCCCTTCGAGTAGTTGGCCCACTAATGCCATGGTATGTTTCTAGAAGCTCTCGAATGAACTTCAATTCGCGTACAATCTGAAATTCTATGGATCGGGACTTAGTACAAAATGCAGGTATTGTGACTGAGTATTGTACCAATACGTAAAACCAATACCTAAACTATCTTAGAGTATAAACAACGGAATGTAATGAACACAAGACAAATTTATAATCTGCTGAGCCTCAAGGTGAAATATCCACTTTATGAATAACGGATTTACGAAAAGAGATCTAGCCAATACAACCTATCGCCCATAATATCAAAACAAGTAATTAAATCGGGCCACCAATTCTACGTTATATCACTCTCAAACAAAAGAGAGATCACTAATTAAAACTTATTAAAAAGAGATGCTAAAACAAGCTACTAGAGAATAACTATCTTGAGCGTAAAAGCTTGTTGAATCATCTTCAACTCATTGACTAGTATATATAAATGTCAAGATTAAGTCAATCCAGTCTAGAGTACTTTTTTCATTGAAGATCTTGATTAGGCCGAATCACCATGTTCTTCTCCTAATACTTCTCAAATCTTCCATGCTTCAAACTCTTCGAGAATCCTTCTTCAACTAGAATCCTTCTTCGAGTAGGATAAGAATCCTAATGTCTATCAACATCTTTATGTATCAAACTTCAAGAGTTCTACTCCATGAGATACCTAAACCTTCTAAACCTGCTAAGACTAAACTAAAAACGTGAAAATACATTATGGTAAAGTAATGCAAAATTCATAATTAGAAAGTCAAGTGCACAGTCTGCTAATATTATGATAATACATAGTCAAGCTAGTATTGTACAAATACTTAGCCAAATCTGCACTTTCATGATTCTCCATCTTCTTGCCTTTTTACCTAAAAACTACAAAACACAACAAAATACTAAAACGTAAGAAAAGCACTAAAACAACAATAAAAAGGCTAAAGGACTTAACAAAATACGGTAAAAAAGACTAAATAAGTCGTTAAAATAACAACTCATCATCTATCTACACTCATACTTCATTAATCAAATGAAATCAATTACAACATATACATAGTTACGTTGTAGTTTCATCCACTTGTCACCACTTAACCATTGACTTTACCAAAGGATTACCTATAAATATCAATGTAGGCTAATAGGCTCCTCACCAAATTAACCTTATCAATTAACCACATATCATGATAAGACGTGTCATAGCTCCACACCCTAATGAAACTTTCACTAGGATAAGAGTGGAATACAAAGAATTTCAATGGAATCATAGCGTTCAATTTTGCACTGGGCCGTCATATTTTGGATCTGTGTCAAGAGTTAATGGCATCTAGTACAGGAAGGAGCAAATGGGGCACTGAAATGTGCCATTTGCAAGCTGCCAAAAACTTCACGGAGGTGGTGTGGGAGGAATGTTCAGTTGGTGATAACCAAGAGTAATATAAATGTTTGAAGAGATTGTACAAATGAAAATTAATGGTCTATTAGACTTGGTTATTTCAGTATATATTTATAAATTGAAATTTCTTTTGTTATTGGAATTCCATACAATAATTATTTATTGTGTTATTTATTCATGTTAAAAAAGAAACTTACTTTCTCCATCCTGCAAAACTTCATACATTTGCCATTTTAGTAAGTCCACATAACTTTATACATTACCAAATAAGAATTTACCTCACCTAACAAATAATAAACAATCTCAAATTACAGATTTTAACACTAAAAATACACTTTTTTTCCACATTTTCTATATTCTATCATTACCTTTAACTTTTCACATAAAACTGCGCACTAACCCTAATGTATAAAGTTCTCCGGGACGAAGGGAGTAATAAACTTAACAAACGGTGCAAACATAAATAACATAAATAGTTATTGTACTAAATATGTACTAGATTCCATACAAAAATGAATAATTCTTTATTGAGTTATTTATTCATGTTAAAAAAAGCTTAATAAACTTAACAAAAGGTGCAATCATAAATAATACAACAAATAATTATTGTATGGAATTCCGTTAACAAAAGAAAGTCCAATTTATAAATAAATACTGAAATAACCAAGTCTAATAGACCATTATTTTTCATTCGTATAATCTCTTCAAACATTTATATTACTCTTGGTTATCACAAACATGAGCTACCTCCACCCAAACCACCCTCCGCTGGTGCTTTTGGTGGCAAGTTGCAAATGGCACATCTCAGTGCCCCATTTTTGCTCATACATTCTAGATGCCATGAACTCTTGGCACCCATCCAAAATGTGATAGTCCAATTGCAAACCATGATTTCATTGACATTCTTTATATTCTACTCTTATCCTAGTGAAAGTTTCATTTGGGTGTGGAGCCGTAACACGTCTTTTCATGATATGTGGTTAATTGATCCTTGATGTTAATTTGGTGAGGAGCCTAGTAGCCTACATTGATATTTATAGGCAAATCCTTTGGTAAAGTCAATGGTCAAGTGGTAACAAGTGGATGAAAGTACATCGTAAATATGTATATGTTGTAATTGATTTCATTTGATTAATGAAGTATGAGTGTAAATAGATTAAAAATGGAGTGAGGTTGTTTGTAATTATTTAAATATGTAAAGTTTCAAAGGAGATGGTATTGTAACTTATTTCATATAACTAATATTGAAGACATGAGTGCAAATAGACTATAGTGATGTGATTGACCTACAATGATTGCTTGAACTTTTAAATCATGATTTTAGCTCTCGAATCAAATTAGGGTCTAGCCAATTCTTGGACTTAGTAAGTTGTAACAACAAATCTCGACCTCTTTCAAACATTTTTATCTATTTGTACTCATCTACCCATTAGTGATCTACAATAAATTCCATACTAGAGAACAAGTAACAATATCTTAATAACCATTAATTTCCCTCTAAAATGATTTTTGCGTGCAATTAAAATGATAAATTGCACATCAACCCCTATAAAGTTTATAAAAATTTCAAAATTGACCCAAAAAGTTTTAATTTCATTTTCATCTACTTCAACAAACCATAATCAAACAATTATTTATTTATATTATAGTTTATCTTCTTCATCATAAACACAACACTTACATTCAATTAACTCATATACACAACACAAATAATAAAATTAACCCGAATTCGAGAATCACAAACAATTCCATTGACAAAGCGGTGAAGCTCCATTAATGCGGCTTAACAACTCCATTTTAATACGCTGCTCAACAACTCCATGTGTTGGAGCCAATTCAGGCATCATTGGAGCCTAGATTGCAATTCATTTTTCTATTGAAGTTATATAGGTAATAGGAAATGTGGGGATTGATTTGAAATTGTAATCAACTTTAGGGACATAAATTGAGTATCAAATAAATATGAGGGATTGATTGTAATTTATTTTATGAAATTTTCAATATCCACGCAATTGTTCCTCTGCCACAATGGATATTAGAGTTGACTTTTGGACTTTTGTGTTATTGATTTATGATTTTTTTTCCTATACAATATATTGTTCAAATCAGATGGAACAAAGTGAACGGCCCCTATTTATTTGGGGGGGTTCTGGTGTAATTTTATCTTCTCGAAAATGTGACATGTCATTAGACAATTGGTCAAATATTAGAAGATCATTTTGTCGATTTACAGAAATATCGCACCAATACTTACCATCATTAAATAGCTTGGGCAAAATGAAGTGAACATACGAAATCCGAATACTTGGCCACTTGTCAAGAAAAACAAATTCTACAAATAAACCGGTCAAAATTTTAAGATCTTCCATGAGTGACATAAGCTACCAAATATGTGAAGAAACTAACATTTCATTAGTAATTTTTTAACACAAATTGGCAGTGAGATACCATGAACGATATTGGAGAAACGATTTCGGTTTGATACTAAGAGATAAAATATTTTATTTGGTTTAAGGAAAAATCGAATAATACTCTATGAATCTAGATAAATGCGTATTCATGAAATAAATCACACGGATGAAATAAGTGTACCAGATCTAAATACTTGGTCGGGAAAACAAAGCTGGGAGTTAGATCGGTCAGATTTGTAAGATTTTTTTCCTTTGTGGCACAAGCTTCAAAATCTGCAATAAAATTGTCCGATTAGCAATCTTAATTAAAAAAGGCATTGTCAAATACAAAAAAAAACTCATATAATCAAGCATAACCATAACTATGGAAGAATCATATGGAGTGCGCATGGAAAATGGTTATGTTTGACATAGACAACTAACTTACTACTTTCTTGGCCAATCTAAGTAATGACATCATAGATATCACCAAGATCGGCAAACAGATTAGGTAAAGCAGGTTGTTAAAAATTTTGTGTGTTGGCAACATCGATAAACAAGAAATGGAAGAGATTAAATAATAGTGGAGAGAGAAAGGTTAGGTAACCTAACATTGGAGCGAGAATAAAAAGTGAAAAAAATATTTACTCGGTTGGGCTACAATACTAACCTTAGTAAATGGAACATCATAGATAATGAGTCGGTTAAATAAATAAACCGAGTGGCTAATCACGTCACAAACACTATTAACACAATGGATGTCAATCAAGTCACTAAAGATTAATATTATTGTCACGTAATCAGCTAGTTTTGCCAAACGTAAATGTATAGCAACGTATGGAGAAAATCCAGTGGACTAGAACATGATGGATTGCTCTATTTTGGACTGGCTAAAAGTTTAAAGTTCTGTTTGGTTCCGACTATGGCCGAAGGCAAAAAACCAATTCCAATTCACTATTTAAATTCTACAAATTGGGTTTCCATAATGGACTTGTAGTAGCAAATTACTTGTTTAGTTGGTTGGAATGTTCATGGACTAAAATCAATGGATGAAATGGACTTGTTCGGTTGATGGGTTTTCCATATGCTGGGAGGAAGAAGAAGTTAATTTTCCATTAAACCCTCACTGTTGTCACTTGAAATGACCGAAAAACCCATGGAATATTTAAGTTTAAAAGAAGGTTTTCCCTCACGAAATTGAAGGGGCTATCGATAATTTCAAGCGAATTGGCGCTCATCTTGGTTTCACTAATCGGCACAACACAACGACGGAGAGATGCCGCTACTTGACTGATCGTTTTCCGTTTGCCAATCGAAAAACATGTATAATTCCTTCAGTCTTATTTTGATACCCAAGTAAAGGAATTCCTAATGTTTGTTTTCGACATTGTACATTGTAGCTCGTTAGAATTCCAAGTAGATATGTACTAGCTCTTGAAACATGTGTTTGCATTATTGATAAAGAGTTATGTACATCGAGCAATAGCTACTCATATGCATTATGATGAGGATTTGTGTATAGATCTTGTGCTGATGAATCATGGTTGTCATATGATGTGCACTTAAGAATTTGAATGCGTTGTAGTACCTGTAATTCTCAAATACAATCAAAGATTAAATTTATATTATTGTCGGAAGCTCACAAACACACATCAATAGCGGTAAGTTAACTCGGGATGTCGTTCTCCACGGACACTTAGCATAGGAACAAGCAAATATCGTATTGAATGTAGAAATCAGACAGTTCGTGAGTAGACAGATTGTATGTAAGCAGAAAATTAAGTCACAATTGAATTCTAATCTTGGTGATGAAATCGATGATGGTGATGGTGTAAAGGACCCCCGACCTCCCTAATACTATGCTACTCCCAACTTCCTAGTTAATATTCTACGCGATTACCCCTAACGACAGCAGGACATAATACTAAATACCAAGGCGCAGTCGATACCAGTACCCCTACTCAGTTCAATGAAACTAATGTGTTACTCAGCAGAACATCACACCAGAAAGGATGTATAGAGTTGTATAATCACGGTTTACGTCTAAGAACTATTCCATTAATATAACACATCATATATAGAAGTAGCACAACAGAGTTTCGACGGTTCGCCTTTACAAGAGAAAGTTAGCTACCCATGGTATTCTACAGATAGAAATAAAATAGAAGAAAAGAAGAAGAAAAGAGAAGCTTAGTCTTTGATGTCTTTGTGTTGCTTCTAGGGTTTCCTCCTTCTGGGTGCCTGACGGCAAGTGGTTTTGGGGTTTCACTTCCCCGAGGACTGGTTCTCTCTCAGGAGAGCTGCTTTGGGAGCGGTGAATGATTATGAGAACCCAAGGCACTTATTTATAGTGGAAAATTCGTGCCCTAGCCTGATATGATGATTACGGAAGGTTAAATGGCGGGCTTTGGCCTGTTGGACATCAAAAATGCCTCATTCTGGAACATTCCCGAGCCACTGCGGTCGAGTGCTAACCTCCATAAGCTCACTGCGGTCGAGTGTTGGCCGCAGAGCTTCGATTTCTCCAGCTTTCTCTCTGTTTTCTTCGTTTTTCAATTTCGGGCTTCGTAATTTCGTTTCCTCGAAAAGTGTTCTTCTTCAGCATTTCATGTTTTTTTGAGTGCTTCGCAATGGTAGGTAGCAAGACTTCATCGGACTTCTCTAGATCCATGTAGAATTGTCGTATTTCCTTATTTTCCTCGATTTCGCCTAAATATGACATTTTGGCACCAGAAATCGTGCAATTCCTCAAAAACGCGATCATGCCCTACAAAATACATAAGAAGTTAGTAATTGGTCATAATATAATGTAAATATTAAATCTTGGGCAAAAAATGAGGGTCTAAAAGCATGCAAAATTGCACATTTCATTGTCATATCATCATATGACTCTATTTTATGTTATGCGTAAAACCCTAGACTGGATGTCTTTATATTGGCCACTTAGTTTCCAATTTAGCCCAAAACTTTAGCCATTTGTTATGCAGAACTTGAGGTACAAACAGAGTTGTTGTTAGTCCAAGTTTAGTTTTGATTTGCAAGCACATGACACCTTTATACTCAGTAGTTAGTACTCTTAGTTTTAGGATGTTTTAGCTGGACATTGTAAAATAGGAACTGACCGACTGATAGTTTAGTAACTTGTTTAAGTGTTAGGTTTTCAAGAGCGGGTAATTTTATTTCGAAGACATGTAGAAGACCATCACTGAAGTTCAATTGCTAAAGAGTTGCCATCAAAGAAGACTACAAGTTGCTGAATACTCGGACTGGATGTATAAGCCTGTTGAGAGAGAGAAGACGTTTTCTCAGCAAGTGGGAATGTGTTAGTGACACATTTGGCTAAGTGAAAATCTATATAACAAAGTAGGTTAACCAAGTCACTCACTGAATATACTATCCACTGAGGGAGCAATGAAAATATCAGTTGTGAGAAAAAGATAAGGCAAGTACTTTTTGCTAAAAGACAAAACTGTACTAACTGCAAAATAGCAAGACTGTTAGGAGAAATCAAGACTAATTTTTTGTACGTCCATCAGTACAACTTAGCTCAAAGTTTCAAGATGATATCAAACTGATACATTTTCAAACAGAACTATTTTGCACTATAAATAGGAACACTTCGAGCTTGAGTAACACACGGAACCAAGAACTCTCAAACCTGATATTGCGATAAATTTCTCTTAAGTCTCTCTAAGTTCATAAGTTCTGATGATACGGAAATATGTCAAATCCGTTTACGACGCTCTAAAGGTGAATCCTAAGGCGAATTAGTATCTTGAAGGCCATATTTACAAGAGGCTCGACCCCAATGGTCCGACTCCACTGTCTCATAGGTCTGGGCCTCGAACATAGTAAAGTCTAGGAACTATGGCACAAGGTAACTAGTAGTCCGGAACCTCTTGGTCCGACCCACCTCACCATACGTCCATCCCTCACCTAGTACACATACGGGTAAAGAGGAGCCAAGTGCCTAATAGTACCCGAGGATCGCATGACCTCAGGGTCAGACACCTTGCCACCAGAGACCAAGTGTACGAAACTATAAAGCATGATCTGAACCGGACCTTGACAATGGACCTCCACATATACATGGGATTAAGACACTCCTTCTGAAGTATGAGCCAATCCTAGTCCGGATCATACATCTGGACCTCAGTCCGAAGCTTTTCTCCGTCAGAGCTTAAGGTTCGATCAGGGTGCTAAAATGTCCATTATGCCCCAAGGGCCCAAGAAGGGACATGCGGTCAAACCAACCTAATGGGCCTTGGGCCTAATAAGGCATTGGTGGCACATTGTGGAGTGTACACTTGGCACGATCTTGTGAGTCCCTCCATTCAAGCTGGTATAAATATGGCACAGATTCCCATGCAATAGCAAATCACTATTCCTGTAATCATTCCTGGCCACATAAACAGAGCAGACACTCAATCTCTCTCAAATAAAGTTTTTATCCGGTTTGACTCTAAGTAAACGGGTTTACCATTCTAACCCCCCCCCCCCCCCCCCCCACCCACCCATCCATTAGCCTTTGTGCAGGTCCTTACCTCGAATCGCTCGAGAAGACCTTAGGACCTTATCAAGTGGACTAGAATGAATTACAGGGTTATGACAAGGACTTAGTAAGAACATAGTAAGTGTTGATCAGATTCACCCCTCAACATTTTGGCACCGTTTGTGGAAAACTTTACAAAAAGTCTCTAGCTCTTCCGGCAATGGCAAGAACAAGAAGGTCGGTTAGGACCGCAACGACCGGGGTAGGAACTCCAGCTCCAAGGTGATGTGCACTCAGAGATTTCATTTTCCGTTGTAGAACCTATAATCCCTAAATACAATCAAGATAAAATCTATAAATCGAAAGTCCTCAAATCCACAGTTTATAGCGGAAAGTTGACTCGGGATATCGTTCTCCATGGACACTTAGCATAGGAACAAGCAAATATTTTTGTTATGTTTTATTAATTTTATATGATTTTTTATAAGTTAGGAGCATTTTAATGAAGTTATAAATATTTGGTGTTGCGTTTAACATGGCCCAAAAAACCTAGTCCTTATCTCCTATCCTTTGTTTATATGGGCTACATGCCTACAACAGCTCCAAGCCCATTTGTGGACTCATCAATTCGGCTAGCCCAACAATTCTTAATGGTTCATGGAAAATTTAGAAACAAATTAAATTAGTGGTGTAGGACCAAAAATAGAAGCGTAATGTTCTAAAATACGGTTTATAGATCATTTATTTAAATACGGTATTATATTATCAATAAAGTATTCATATTATCAATAAAAACGTCTATATTGTTAACAAAATTAATTTAGTGAATAAAAAATCAACAATGTTAGCAATATAAATGTTTTGATTAACAACATGGATATTTTTTTAAGGACATAGGTCCGTCTCTTGATAAGTTATGTATAATATAATTTATCTAACAACTTTACATTTACGGTTTAATTTGTAGTCAAAGTTGGAGATAGTTGATCGGTAAAGTTAAGCGTGGTCTAATAAAGAGGGACAAAGGGAGTAACCAACAAGTGTAACTAGAGTTTCGATTCAATTTATGTCCAGTCCATCCGTTTTACTTAATTTAATTTTAGTGTAGTGCTTACATGTGCAGGGTTTGAGTCTCATTAA
The DNA here is from genome assembly GCA_026545765.1 of Plantago major. Classification (NCBI taxonomy): domain Eukaryota; kingdom Viridiplantae; phylum Streptophyta; class Magnoliopsida; order Lamiales; family Plantaginaceae; genus Plantago; species Plantago major. The sequence goes on from JAIFAC010000477.1 coordinate 59,643, forward strand.
CGTGATTTTATCACTTATTTTCATGTTTTTATTGCCAGCTTCTTAAAACATAACTTTCGAGTATCCAATTCCAAAATATTCAATCTGGTCGGAATTTTATATCTTACGTACCCGAACCCTTTTCCCACCCATAGTTGGTGATGATTGAAGTAAGTTAGTACTAATTAGTACTAGGATTCTTGAAAAGATCGTCCTATACATACTAGGATTCTTGAAAAGATTTTCCTTTAGATACTAAGATTCTTCTCATTACATTCTTAAATAAGGAAAGTGTCCTCCTTCCGTAGATTTCATTCACTCTTTTTTCATTCATTCATTCATTCCATAAGCAAGCTACTCTGTTTCAACAACTCGATCTTTCTCCCACAGATACTAATCGATCTTGATTTGATTGTTAATTTGTGAGAAAATCAAATCAAACCATGTCTCAGGTTGCTGCTAGTCCCACTCCATGGTATCACAGAGGACCAGTTGATATCGTTCTTACCAGGATGGACGACACCTTGATCCTTAATTTCGCACCAACAACAACACACACCCCTGCTGCTGCTGCACCTCTTCGTACTACTCCGGCGACTCCATGGAATCGCAGAGGACGAATCGATATCGTGCTTACTAGGATGGACGACACCATGATGGTTGATTTCGCAACAACAACACACTACTGCTGCTGCGCCTGTTCGTACGCGATCACCCCTTAATCCTGACGCTGAACCCTTCATCAGCAGATCATTGGCCCGTGAAAATCGGGATCGGGCAGACCAGATTCGTTCATGCCTCAAGAAAAGGAATCCGAAATCGACAATGGAAGAAGAAGATGGTGAAATTTGCGCTGTTTGTCATGACATGTTGGAAAAGGGAGACGGAAAAGTTGCAATAATGGCGTGTAAGCATGAGTATCATGTTGATTGCATCACGGATTGGTTGGTTAGGAAGACCTCCTGCCCTGTTTGTAGAGCAGTTGTTAAACTGTAGTAGAATTCATCAAGAAGATAATGAATTAATGATCAGCATTCTTTTGTTCTGTTCTTTCCGTTTGTAACATCGATTCGATTATGTATGTACGATGATTTTGTTTCGTTTTTGATTGAACTATGCAATAGCTTTTGCCTTTCAAATTTTGTTGATGTTAATTAGAAAGCTATAGTTGTTCCAGTGTTTTAATTTATCAATATGTAGGGATTCAAATCTGAAATTCTATAATTGGTGGGACATTGCTGGAAATAGTTTTAAAACAAATTAAGGGTTGCATATTTTTACTGTTCTGTTTTAATTTGTCACCCCACCCCTATCATCATCATATCCTTCAGTAAACCTCAACCAATCAATAAATATAGTCTTCTCTGATCCTCTGACAGACTATGAGCAAGAATTTATTTTCTTGCTTTGTTAATTCTTCCTTTCAAAATCCATTTTGCAATGGCCTTATGCAGTCCAAATCAACAAAAGTTCCTAGTATTAAACAAGATTTGCTGCAATTATGGCTGTCATAAAACTACCCAAAGAAACTTCATATTAAAAGGGCCAAGAACCACATGCTCTGCCATAGCTATTGACACACCCTCTTCTTTATCGACTATTCGATGGGGTTCGGTTAAATTGAAAGGGGCAAGGGAAGAGATGGAGGATGATGTTGTGATTATTCGGTCTGATGGATTTGCTTATGCTGCTGTTTTTGATGGCCATGCTGGATTCTCTTCTGTTGAGTTCCTACGGTTTGTGATTATTACTTCCTCTAGGATCAATTTACACTGTTTCAGAGATTATGTTGGTACTATGTGGATGGAATTGATCAGTAGTTTATATTGATTTAAAACCGGTAAATCGTTTATATAGTATGATGTATCCAGCAAAATGATTCTGAATTTCTGATTAGTGGAATAAAATTGTGGTAGCAAGGTGTTTGATAAAAGTCCCAATCGAGTAACACAGTTATGGTGACATTGATATTTGATAGGGAAGAACTATACAAAGAGTGTGTCGCTGCATTACAAGGTGGGATGATGTTGAATGGGAAAGATTTTAAAGATGTTAGAGATGCACTCCAAGAGGCCTTTGAGAGCGCTGATGCAAAACTCTTGAATTGGTAATACACTATCCAGTTTTCATTTAGAAAAGTGTATTAGCTATGTAAATATGTGATCAAATGCATGCGTATAATAGCGTTGATATGATTGTAGATGCTAAATGATTTTTGAAGGTTTTATTTTGTTAAGGCTTGAGAGAAATGGTGAAGAAGACGAGTCAGGTTCCACAGCGACTGCTGTTTTCATCCAGGGCAATAAGGTTTTTATTTCGCACGTTGGTGACTCATGTGTGGTATGCACCTAGTTGAATTGGTAGATAAGCTATTAGTACTATTTTAGCAAGAGGGGTTTTTCATTTTGTTTGTACTGCACGTCCAGGCTCTCTCACGCACAGGGAAGACTCAAGTTTTAACCGATTCTCATAGACCTTATGGAAGCAACAAAGCTTCTTTACAAGAAATTAGGCGCATTCTAGAGGCTGGTGGATGGGTCAGTTTTTTATTGTTTTCTTTTTTTTGCACTCTTTGGAAATTATTTAAAAGCTCAAACTTGTAGATAGTTGTGGAATTAATCAATTTATGTTAATTTTCTAACATGAATCAGTCTTCCCATCTGCAGATTGTTAACGGGAGAATTTGTGGAGATATCTCTGTATCCCGTGCTTTTGGAGACATACGTTTTAAGACCAGGAAGAATGAGTGAGATATTTTCTCTTTTCCTAATTTTTTTTTCAACTTTTTCTGACATCATTTGTTCTCATGGAAGAATGCTGAAGAAGGGAGTGGAAGAAGGCCGGTGGTCTGAAAAGTTTGCTTCTAGGTATGTCAAATAATATGAGATCGTGCTAGTTTATTATGTTCTACGGTAGCGGGTAGTTAAACCTAGCAACTTGTTACGTGCTGACTCTTGTAGTTCTTGAAAAACAGAAGGCTATGAAGTGTAACATATATTTCCTATAATTGTGTTGAGTTCTAATTTGATGATCTTAAGCAAGACATTATGTTGATCCATCTATTGTACGTGACTGGCTGTTATTATTTCCTGTTAGGTTTTCTTTCCTGCATTAATTCTTAATTTATACTATCAGGATACAATTTAAAGGAGACTTGGTTACTGCATCTCCTGACGTTTTTCAAGTTTCTCTTGAATCAGATGCTGAGTTTATAATCTTAGCATCTGATGGCTTGTGGGACTACATCAAAAGGTATAAACATCTGCTCTGTGATGCTAAAAGCAATTTTCCTTGAGCAAAAAAAATCTTATAAAGAAGCTCTTGTTATTTGTAGCCCAGAAGTCAGAATTTCACTAGAAATCAACTTCGAGAACATGGAGATATCCAGGTATACTCTATCATTTCTTGCTAATCAATACAGTTGAAGTAAGTAGATATACTAAAACATTTCTTCTTTGGCAGATGGCCTGTGAAGCTCTTGCCCAATTGGCTTTGGTAATGAATAATGATGAATTTGCACCACTTTGCTTTACAGAATTCCACTTTGTAACTGGTTGTGACATGTAAACAATTTGCATTGCAGAATCGGCGTTCACAAGACAACATTAGTATTGTCATTGCGGATCTTGGGTATGAACTTTGGTCTTTTTCTGCCTTTTCATTCATGTGGAATATTCTCATATTTCCAATTTGATCAATATTATTCTTCCACTAAAAATAGTAAGGTGAATGACTATAGAGAGTTGATTGATGATTTCAATATTTGTGAATGAATGACTCCGTTGTTTCCTCAGACTGATTTTCTCTCCTTTTCTGTGAATTGATGAACATAGGCGAACAGACTGGAAAAAATTACCAGTGCAGCAACAAAATTTTGTGTTTGAATTAGGCCAAGCTCTAGCTACAATCAGTGCAGTGTCAGTTGGAATCTGGATGTCAACTTTGCTATTAGCATGAACACAGGACCACAGTTACTAGTACATAAATAATAGTTAAGCTTAAAAGAGAATTACTTCTTTACTCCATGCTTTGTAAATTCAAACCTCAATTCTCTTAGTCGTAAAGCTGTCTCAGATTAAACCATATCATATTCTGATTCACTGTGTGCATATTGTATGCAAGAGTTTCTATTAGACCATAAACATCAGAAATTGGATGTAGTAGCTGTTTCCTGTAATCCGTTGGAGTGTTCTTGAGTTCGAATCCTTGGGAATGTCAGGGAATCAGGGTAGCTTTTTCATAGGCCCAAGGACTACATTTTGATGATATGTATGCAACTGATCTTAGAAAGTAATTCGGGTGGACTTCTGCTTAAATTTACCAGAAGACACTCAGTTTTTTCCTACTAATCTGCCACTATGGTTTTAGTCACCATGTCCGTATCTTATTCAAATACTAAATGCCGGACCTTGATCTAGTCTAATATGTTTGGTTATCGTAGCACTGTGCCGAAGAGATCATTACAAGTGTCAGGAGCAGGATCTGACATGACATTCATGTGTTGCTCAAAGATTTTTAAAATGTGATAAAGATCTCACTAGTGCTTCAGGTTTCTATGCACCAAACAAATTGGTGATATGTAGCTTTAATTATAACAAATGTGAAGTGGAGAGAAACAACACCAGATATAGCAAATTCATGTACTATTTACTGAAGTGAGGTAGATTTATAGGCACACAACTTTTGATCAATTCATTCAAGTGGGATGTGACTGATTTTATTTCTGGAAGTCAATGGTTGAGTGGATACACAAGTCTCAGATCATCAAACTCTGTATCAGCTTCTTTTATTAAGTACCTTTTCGACGTTTTTGTCCTTTAAAATAAATTAATTATTACAGAAGATAACGGAGTACTTGTGTTTCCGTGCAGCATAACTTTTAGACTATGTTCAACTTTATATAACGATAGCGAAATGTTCATTACTTATGATGTAATGATAGATAAGTAGTAGCAAAAAGCCAATACAGCAGCATGTCTGAAGCACTGTGGCTCTTATTTGTTATTTGTTGAAATCTTATACTACTGAATACTGATCATGTCCTAATAAACATGTCAAGCATACATGCACCAAAACTTCATATGTATAATCGTACTTAGTTATGAGAAATAAGAACATAAACTTGCTAGAATGCATGTTATAATAATTGAGTCAGGGTCTCCCGCCTCCTCTCCTCCCTCTAGGCTCATGTCTCGGGTTAGGCCCTGCATAGTCGTAGTCTAACACCACATCTAGTCCCAGAAGCTTTCTTGTACCCGCTTGTACGCTTCCCTGCAAGAATATGTATAAATCTGACTTTATAAGAACAATGGCACTGTAGTTGCTTTTGTTTCTCTTGTACTGTTGTACAATAAGGTTGAGAAAGCTAAAATTCCTACTGTTTCTCACTAATAACAGCAGAAAAGTAATGTACTTCTGTGAATGCAAATTAAGCATGTTTGTTACCTTCTGAAATAAGTGGAAAGGATTGTTCAAACCAATGCCAGAGCCCTCTGTTGTACCTACAAAGAGCACAAGTACAAAGAGAGAAGCCACAATACAACCTCGAACCCCCAGATTCATAGCTCGTTATGACACACTTCTCGTTAATTCTGCGCTATAAGACACTAGTTAGTGTTATTCAGCGAATTTATGCTATGTTTTGTGGTATGTTTGGAAGAGAGTGGGGAGGCAAGAGGGTGGTTTTATAAGCAGCAAAGCAGCAGAGAAGTGGTGTATGTATGGGAACTGTTGATATTGTTGCATAGCACCCACCCAATAGGTTAGTACAATGATGATAAGAAGCAATACCAAAATGTAAGTCAACTTCACAATATACATTGCATGTTACATCAACTATATGTATACATAAGAAGGGTGGCACTGGCAATAGTACTATAGTAGTAAACTAAATGATACTTAACCTGATGAATTTTTGCATGGCCTCAACTTGAAAGCACTTAATAGCAGCTGTGTTTCAATTTCCTTCAACTTCCTTGTTGATTTATAAGTCAATCTGCTTTTCTGTAACTTTTCACATGTACTGGACAGGTGTCAGTATATATCTCATGTTATATGGTTTATGGTATCATATTATGATGGATGCTTGTGCAGTTGTGCTTACTTTAGTAGATTAGATAGTGCCAAATTCAATGGTTGCTTATTGATAGTGCAAGTGCTATATCCCACTTGGATCTTTGTTGCAAGAAATGTGGTTTCCAAGAGTCTGCTAGCTCAAAGTGGAATATCAACAAATTAGGTGCATTTATGTGTTGTTTTATGAGTCTTGTTAATTTAGGCTACAGATTAATTTTCTACCTGTGCTTCTTTAAGCTCTGCTCATCAAACATACATGCCTACCTTTAACTTATTAATGTGTGTAAATATGTTAGGCTCATGACAATACTACTGTATTCAAATTCTATGAATACTTTGGCTGCTGCTCCTATTCAAATTTCAACACATTGAACGTCAAAGTAATCAAAATTCCAATACTAACTCTATCAACCAATATCCAGTTTGGCCATCACCAAGTTCAACGTCCATTGAAGATATTCGGACACATCCATTGTGTTATAAATACTACTACTTCAATAACGAAGTAAAAATTCTCATTTTATTATTTGAACGTGTTGATGGTCATTCTTGTCCACTTATTTACTTGCACCATATCAAAAGGTAATTCAAACCTTACCACCTGAATTAACACCTTATTTCAAAATTGATATGAGAAACTTCTTCTTGGACCGAGGGAGCATATAAATATATGCGGTGGAGCCAGGATTCTAAATTCAAGGGGGAGGAGGCGAAGTTATATATATGTGCTTACCACCTAAATTAACACCTTATTTATACACGTCCAAGACCAATATGCATTCTGAAGCCAACACCAGGCAATAATAAAATATGACTGGTGAAAGTGAAACTAAGAATTTGGCTTAGTGTTAAGGGTTTCAATGCAATTGCCCAATTTTCCTCTTTCTAATGAATTATTTTGGAAACTTTATACCTGAGAAACGAACCAACTACTACTACTAATCCGTGGCGGTACCACGGTATAGTTTACTTTTAATAATAAATAAAAAGGGAAGCATAAAATAAATTAATCGAGAAAATAAGGTAGTCAAATTTATGTAAACAACGTTGGTCGTAGTGTAGGTCGATTGTCCTTCTTCATCCAATATTATAGTACTATCATTTAGTCTTTATTTATGCTAACTATAGAAGATGTAAAAATATAACTCATGGTGACGGATATGCCTTGAAAGGGGGTAGGATCCATCCTTAACCGTTCGGGACCCGACGGGTTGATAACATATATTTTGTATAGGTCCCACTGCATTTAATTGTAATTAGTAACAGTGACATGTTTTAAAAAAAAAAAAATTGTATCCCTCAAACCGAAACAAAATAAAATAACACAATCAATATGATTGTTCCCAACAAAACCCATAGTAAGTGGCGACCCACCACACAAAAAAATATATATATACAAACATAATTTTACATGTTACGGTTGTTTTTTTCAACCCCAGCGGTGGTATGTGTTAAAAAAATTATTATTCTACAAACATAATTTCAAATACTAAGGTTTTTTTTCCACAACAACGCTATCCGTCATGGAGATCAAGAAAGTACAGAGAAGATCGAAGACAATTTTCCCGCCTAGAGAGTATCAGATGATCCCCGACCCCGTTATGGATCAAGAAAGTAGAGATCGAAAAGAGTTTTCCCGCCTAGAGAGTATGGGGGGATATTCTCCCTCTGTCCCACTACAAATGACAAATATTACATTTATATCTATCCCACTACAAATGTCATATTTCCTTTTTTGACAATATTTACAACCAGGATAAACGCAGGACACTTTTTTATATATTGCAAAAGACCCTTCAAGTGAGATAAATATAGAATTAGTCCCATTTTTCTTTTTCTTTTTAGTAAAACTTCTCTAATTATCACATCTTCGAAAATATATAAACGTATATACACTACGGTATCATAATAACACAACAAAAAGCCATGCCATACAATCATTAGCCATATTATGCCAATGATGACGAATTTGAAGATATTTGTATTGTTTTAATTTGATATTCGTAGTTGTTAATTCTAATTAAATTGCATTAATATGTTTAAATTAATTAAAATTTCACTTTAATAATTCGAAATATAACAAAAACAACGAAAAATGGTTTGGCAGCCTTCAAGACGATGGTCTGGCAAGCACGATAATGCCAGAGTCTGATCGAGCTCTGGTTGAGATCTCGTCTGTTCGATCTGAGCTTGAGCTCCTGGTCGAGGCTCCATTGCTCCGACCTGGAGCAGAGATCTGCTCTAATCAGAGCAGAGCACTCCGATCTGGAGCAGATATGGAGCAGATCAGCTCCGATCTGGAGCAGTGCAGCTCCAGAACGGAGTTGCTGCTCCGATGTAGGCTTACATCGGAGCTTCTTGCCTCGGCGAACATCGGAACTCCGGTAATCTCGGTAATGTTGTGAATCGAGTCCGTTCTTCGATTTCTTTGAAGTTTTTTCGATTTCTTTTTTCGGATGATGAAATTAATTTGAATAAATTCGTTTTGATGTTTTTTAGGTAAAATTGTAATTTTTTAAAGTTACTGGTCTATTTTGTAAATTATTATAATAGTTGTATTATTTGCAATATGTAAAAATTGTCCTGCGTTTAGTAAAAACTGTCATACGTTTAACATTCCTGTTTACACCCCATGTGCATGTGTTCCCACTATATTATACACTGCACATTAATTTTCGTGCCCAAAAGCAAATGTGTCATTTGTAGTGGGACGGAGGGAGTAGTTTTTACTAACTTAACTATAAAATGTTGCGGTCGGGTGTTGTTACAAAGGTATGGAACAGGTTCGAGTATATGCCAGACCGTACCTAAACATTATCACATCGAAGGGGTTGAATTCGGGTTGGTAGGTCAAGATGACCTCAACAATGTCCCTGACTCTTGTTAGTAAACACGTATAGATAAATCTATGCTCTTGTATATCTATAATAGGAAATTGTTTATCATTTATACACATATAATCTGAAGTTTAATATCTTATTGGATATGATTTTTTCTAACTAAGTTTGAAGGTACACGAAGATGTATCAAAGTGCAAATCGTTTGTATAAAGGAGATGTAGAGAAACGATAAATGATTTGTACATAGGTAGGTTTAATATCGACCTAGAGTAGTACTTTTTCTCTTTCTTTATGGGGCACTTTTTTTTTTCTTTTTTAATATTTACCCATCATTGTTATAGACCTCTTAAACTCAATCATTATTAAAAAATACACTAAATAATCCTGCTGAATCTTTTCAAACACGTTTCTTGTTAATATATGCATGATGAAATATTTTTGTTTTCCATCTTTTTAAATATATAAATAAATTATTGCGGAATAATCTAAATAGTATATAATGCTGGCATTTTTTTAATAGTGATAGATCTTTTTTTCAAAGTTTAATTTATAATAAAACTCATATACGTCATCAACTTACATACATGTATATTATTTACTAAGTCGCATTTTACTTGATGCACATTTCGTTAATGAAAACTATAACCTATCTAATTTACGTGCCGATAGAGAATGAACACGTGGCTCAAGGTTATTCTTCCTTGTACCCGTTGTGCAATGTAAACTTCAACTCCTTCAATTTTCCGCATTAACCTCCGTCATTTATGAATCATAAATAAATGGTATTCCTCTTGTATCCAAGTCAAATATGTCCCGAGTAGTCATATTTAGCAACCACTCTAGTGAAACTAAACCAAAGCACTATGTTAAGAAATGAGTCCTAAATATGTCCCAAGTAGCGATATTCTTCTCTGCTTTTTTTCTTGCAACTTTGATAAGAAGAAATGAGTTTCATGCCTAAGATTGATTTATAATGTTATATGACAATGAGTAAGTAATACTCCATCCGTCCCGCATAACTTTATACATTTGTCATTTTTAGCCTTTACAGGAGTAAGAAGCTACACGTGTGAGAAGCTTAGTCATTTCAAATTCGAGACGCTTGACGATCAGTTATTTTAATCACACGGATTGGAAACTTGCAAAAAAAGGAGAAAGACATTCAAATATATATGAATGGAAAAGAAAGGGAAGCGTTATTGCTAGAAGGTAAGGACGGACGATACTTTCTCGATTGAACAAAAAGATTGGAAGTGCTGGCGCTAAGGCACGAAAAAGAGTTGGAGAAAGATTGTTGAATGAGAGAAATCTATCACGAATGATCGAGTATGGGAAGAGGGGGATTCAGCTTCTTCTGGAGGAATAATGGAACCGCCGTGTGCGAAATCAGGGGAGTCGGGACTATATTTTTTCTTCACCGGGGCAAACATAGTCAAGGCAGCATAGCATCATAATAAGACAAAGACTCACACAATTAAGTTAAAAATAGGCTTCGCTTGACCCTATATCTTGGGCCTGAGATGGAAAAAAATCATAAGAAAACAAAATTCTTTCAAAGAAGTCGTTTGATGTGTTAGTCACGCAGAACTGCAATGCGATGACCAAAAAACTTTTAGTCCTTCCAGCCAGAGACAGTAGAGAAGAGAACCCTTATACCTCATACTACCGATCGAATCTTATATATAATGTCGAGTAGAGTAGAGTTCTCTTAACCAACTTGATGAGTATAGTTCCCAAATTGAACTTATATATCCCATTCATAGAGTTGTTTTTACCTTCGCATTGAGTTCGTAAGTTGGAATTATCTCATTATTATATATGTTTAAGTTTTCCACTGTTTATCAAGTGGAATTCTACAATTATTTGGGCTGATTTACAATTCGAAGTGATGCTAATTAGGAATTATCTATTTCTAAAAGTATTTTTTCATATAGTGTAATCTACTTTCTGAATAGAGTTCGAATTCATTATTATCACATTATTAGAGCTTGTTTTACGCTTTAAGTAGAGTTATAAAGTTGTAATAATCTCATTCTTGGATTATTATGCCATATATAGTGTGGTTTATTATTCTAATAAAGTTCTCAAGTTGGAATTATGACATTCTTAGAATGTATTTATCCTTCGAAGTGAGTTCCAGGTCAAATTTATCTCAATTTTATAGATTATTTTTCTAAATAACATGGACGATTACCCTTCATTAGAGTTTCTAGTTGTAATTATAACAGTCTTAAGTCGTTTTTTCGTTCAAAATGAGTTCTCAGGTTACAATTATATCATTCTTAGAGTCGAATTTACCCTTCAAATTAAATTTTGAATTTGGAATTATCACATTCCTAAAGTTAATGAGTTCCAAAGTTTGTGAGTTATTCCTTTCTTAGAGTTCATAAATATTTTCCCATATAGCATGGTTTACTCCTTGAATAGAGTTTCAAAGTTGGAATTATCTCATTCTTCCCTCCGTAGTCCGTACTTTGGAATTATCATACAATTTGTTACATTCGGTTGAGTTCCTAAGTTTGAATTTGCCTTTCTTATAATGTGGTTTACTATTCCAATAGAGTTTCCAAGTTTAAATTATCTTATCCCTATGATTGAATTGACATTCGAATTGAGTTTTCAAGTAAAGTGATACAGACCATGCATCCTTTATTTCACCATGTAAATTGCTCTCATCATCATATCTCAGTGACCAAGTTAAAACCAAAAAAACATGCATCTTATCCCGACGACTCTCTTTCTTTTGTCTCGTGATAATGTCCGGGTTGTATTGAATAGCAATGAGCGCGAATCTTTTCAATGAATGTATTACATATATCTGTTAGAGAAACATGTGAGTTTATTAGTAGTTCGTACAACTTAATATCTGTTTCAAAGTAAGAGAAAACACCACTGTGTTTATCGACTCATTCCACAAAATTTCATACATTTGACATTTTAAGCCGTCCCACAAAACTTTATACTACATTACTAAAAAATAAAGCTACCCCACACCCAAAAAAATAATAAACAATATCAAATTTATACACGAATTATACATTTTACCACTAAAATACACTTTTTCCACCTTTTTTTATATTTTATCATTACTTTAAATTTTCACACTAAAACTACGCATCAACCCTACGGAGGGAGTACCATATTAATATCAACATAAATCAATTACTTTTTCTAGACATACTGAACTCAATGCATAGGCTGTAGAAAATGCTTTTTTTGCTATCTGAACCTAAATATGTTGGATTTGGGACGGAAGGAGTACATTCAAATATGATTATATATTATGAAGTAAAGTTTTTTGAAGTTTGAAGATACTACTGCAAGTTCAAACTCATATATATATCATGTGATGAAATTACCAATACACCTTTCAATACGAATCCATGATTGAATTGGTTGATCTGATCCTTCTTCACTCTAGCCAATGCAAAAAGAAAGATGAAATAAAATTTAAACCTCCAAATCAAATTTTCAAAAACCCCAAAACAAATTGAGATACAACACTCTCATTTTTCTCCTGCTCCACTCAAATCATATAAATAATATGATAATTAAGAATGCAGAAGTAAATTTTCCTGTAAATTCAACAACCAAAAGAGAATACTATAATTTAAAAACATTAATTTTCTTTTGTAAGGTAGGACAACTAAGTAAGTTACATCAAAAGGCAAAAATGGCAAAATAATAGAGGGAAGATGCTCCCAAAGAACATTAGCTCCCAAATTAAACTCTCTGTCGGTGACTTTGCATACTCTGCCATGCCGTCAGCTGCTCGGTTACTCATTCTAGGAATCCATCCCATGGCATCTTTAGTAAGGCTCTGCACTCGGTCATTAGTTGCAGAATTGAATCTTATGGGCCTTCTTCTTCCATCAACATTTTCACTATCTGTCGCAAATCTGATTCAATTATGAGGCGTGGGATTTTTCTGTCCAAGACATGTTGTAACCCTCTAAGAATTTCCAACACTTCGGATTCTTTTAATGAAGGTGCTTGTAGACAGAAGATATGAATGATATCATATTATCATGATCAAGCAAATCATTAGCTATATAGGTATCACTCCTTAAACTTGCATAATTAGCTTACATGCATTAAAAAAACTCAAGTTCAATTAAAGGGAGATTACATCTGGGTACCCAATTAGATGTCTTAATTATATTTGGATCCCCGTTAGTCAAAGAATTACACCAAGTTAGTTAGAATAATCAATTACATGTGGATCAACGAATTTGACTTTTTTCGAACTAAAAGCTGGAAAAGACATTTTTACCCTTGTCAAATTATTGAATTATGGGAGAGTCCAAACGAATTATACATTTTACCACTAAAATACACTTTTTCCATCTTTTTTTATATCTTATCATTACTTTAAATTTTCACACTAAAATTACACGTCAACCCTACGGAGGGAGTACCATATTAATATCAACATAAATCAATTACTTTTTCTAGAAATACTGAACTCAATGCATAGGCTGTAGAAATGTTTTTTTTTTGCTATCTGAACCTAAATATGTTGGATTTGGGACGAAAGGAGTACATTCAAATATGATTATATATTATGAAGGAAAGTTTTTTGAAGTTTGAAGATACTACTGCAAGTTCAAACTCATATATATATATCATGTGATGAAATTACCAATACACCTTGTCAAATTACTGAATTATGGGAGAGTCCAAACAGCCTTAGTTTTTATCTTTCTTTTGATTTCCGAAAAAAACCCTATAATCTTTAAACTGTTCAATTTGGTCCAAAATCATTTTCAATAATTTTCTATCAGGTCCATATAATCTCCAAAATTGCACTTATAATTTTTTTTTTTTTTTTTTTATTTTTCTTACTTTATTCCATGGAAGCTCCATGATGGAGCTTACATGGCAGGAAGCTCCGATCTGGATCTTCCTGCCAATGGAGCTTCCCGTGGAAGCTCCAGATGTGGAGCTTCCACCGGAAGTTCCAGATCTAGAGCTTCCATGGCTGGAAGCTCCGATCTGGAGCTTCCTGCCATGGATGCTCAAGCTTTCATTGAAGCTCTCCTTTGAGCTTTCAATGGAAGTAAAAAAAAAAAAAAAATTAAAAAGAAGCTGTGCGAAAGCTTAGCACCGGAGCTTCCTGGTGAAGCTTCAATGGAGTTTCAATGGAAGGAATAAGTAAAAGAAAAAAGAAAAAATAATTAAAGAGAAGATAATTTTGGAGAAGAAGATGAATATATAAGGCTTGTTTGGTTTACAAATTAAAATAAGTTGGTCAGCCATCAAACAACATTTTGGACCCAAATGTAATTGTTTGACTAAGGGGGTGGAAATGAGAAGTGGATATCTAATAAGGTAGCCAGATGTAATAAACCCTTCAATAATTAATCACTATCACAGTCTCTCTATTTAATAGAAACTATGTATAAACCATACCTCACCTCGACTACCTATACTTCTCGATTCCATCACTAAAGAATCTTGAAATTCAGGCTTTGAAAATTTTTATGTTGATTAACTGCATCACCATTGGATTATTTATGAAACAATTAACTATAAATTAATTCCAATTTCACGATCAGATACGATAGACCATATCATACGATAAAGATATACGCACTTATAGAAAGCTTATACAACCAAGACTTAAAGATCAATCGATTTACAAAGAATTTAACATTACTACCATTGAGATGAATCCGCAGATCATCATAAAACCAACTCGATGCCCTCTTTATGGCTACCCGTGATTATCTCATCCATGTTAGCAAGTCAAAATATTACACCTATATGGACACACAATGAGTCGTTGAAAAATGAGATATGGGGATTAGAACCGATACCTGGACGGTGGACAATGATTTATTTGATCGGCGAACAGGGAAGGCCAACAAATTGGTGACATCTGTTTCATAACTGTGTTTCTCCAATGGAAAATGGCTATGTCGACTTGAATCAGGATTTTAGGATAAAGATTCAACTAAGCCTATTCAAGGTAATATCTTAATCTTATTGCAATGATTTGAAATTTTCCACTATTTCAGTTCCATTTCCTAAAAACATGTAAGATTGCAGAATATGGTTCGGATTGGAAAAATAATTAAGAATAGGAGTAGAAGTGCAGATGAAAGGTAGGACTATATAGCTTAATAAATAACACGAAAACACACTTGCTAATCTAGTCTTTGAATATATTAAATAGTTAGATTGCGAAAATGTAGTAGCCAGTGATAGTAACTTTAAATGACATATAGTAACTAACCTGCAGAGACGAACAAAAATCTTATATATTTCCAGCATATAAATCTTCAACTCCACAATCCTTCCATTGATTAATCCTTCTCCCCGTCTACTGAAAATTAACCCGCATATATGAACTATGATTCACGCATCAAATAACACGATGCAAATTACAAACCCAATACATTAATCTAACATACACACTGGCTCCTGGTATAACCAGGTTACACATCAAGCAGCATTCACCATTCTGCAACTTCACCCATTTGAAAGATCAAAAAGATGAAAATATATACTTGTGAAACAAATGCAGGAAACTAAGAGAGAGTTTTTAATCACATTTACCTTGTATATCATGTGGCTGATGATTGGTTTCCAGACTTAAATTCCATCTATAGTAGAACTGAATGTAACATCTGTTGATCAACCTCTGTCAAGAAAGATCATGCCATAACATAACTCTATACAACATCTTTAAACATGTAAGGACCAAACTATCAACATTACAAACCATTCTTCAAATATACTTCGTTTTTGTATGCACTAAAATTGAGTCAGAGTGAAATTAAGGTTGATGAAAGCAAATATACTCAAATGAATATGAGCAATAATCCATTTAGATAGGAAAGTCAAGATACTAAAAAGAATCAGCCAAAATTTCACCTGGAAATAGAAATTGGGGATGATATGCCATAAACTACTTGATTTGATTGACAAGCAAACATAGACGGAAAGCTACAAACCTGCCAACGGCTCAGATGATTGACATCACAAATTTCAAGTTCATCATCAAAGCAATTCAAAGAATGGTCCAGTAGCATCCATAACACCCTTCAAAATCAGCAATGTCCCAATAATTATCTAAAGAATTGCGTGGACTATGAAATCAGGAAATAGAGAAAATACAGAGTATCAAAAGATAAGAATTAGATAACTAAGTAGTAAGGGTACCTCATATCCGATTGTCTTGCCTTCTATCCTTTTTTTTCTGGCTGAATTGGGCTCTGCTTCTCTTATTTGTTCATACCGAATCGATTGTGTATCTTCAATCCTAAGCTTTGTCGAGTTGCCCAAGAAACACACTGAACACTTGTATGGTCGATGGGAGCAGATCGACGGAATAGGCGGAGGATTGGTGAATCGATCTCCTCCAACACTCTTCCATTAATACACCTCTGATGAATGGAGTAAACCTGTTGAAGAAAGGATTAAATTTGGGATAATTTGGTTGAAGAATCTGTAGAGGAATTCAGAATAAGTAGGAACTTCACATTAATTGGAAGATCAAAACATCGCTAGCCGAGGTAATTTTTTTAGCATGTTCATCGGGCAGCTTGCTCGTCCTCATCTCTGTCTCGCCAAAAAAAATAATGTAGCTGCAGTTTACCTAGACCCAATCGAATTTATAGATGCAAATGGAAGCATAATTTTGGTCGTTTAGGTTTATGCTGGGCGATTATAGCGTATAATATTTTGTTCTATATAAAATTAGTAATTTAGGTGTGAATTGAAGGATTTAACCAACAATAGAATATTCTCTTAGTGCCTTGCGAAATGGGTTGGAAGAATGTAACAAACTTTCCTTACACAAAACCTTTCCATGATTACAATATTTTTATTTTCTAAAATCATGAATAAAGCTAGAAATTCAGAGAATGAATCTGAGGCAAAGTCCTTTAGGCGGAATTGAGAATAAAAACTGGTCTTTTATATATATATAGATGGATGGAAACATGAGTATGTGGTGAGCGAGCCATACAATTTTGTTTGTGTGGTTGGTTACACTTTGTTTGGCTATAAATTCGAATTGAGTTTTCAAGTAGTAAAATTTTAAGTCTATAAATTACAAGGATCTATTGTTGATATTTAGCACAATAGAAGGGGCTTATTTGCATATTACCCAATTTCATAATTATCTATTGTCAACTCCCATTCAATGATCTACCAAAAATCTGAGAGCTAAAACAGAAAATCTCAGATTCACAAAAGTTTCCACTGCGAAGACATAAAAACTTGGTTTCAATGATCAAACTTTCTAAAATTGCACTCTTTTACCTACTAGCGATCACGTTGATCGTTCAAAACTCCTTATGCAGCTCAATTATCAATCCCTCCAAAGTCAAATCAATCTCATGGAAGCCCAGGTACTCATTTTCTTGAATTTATTTCTCTAAATCTTCGCAATTTCTTTACTGATGTTTTTTTTCTTTTGATTTCCAGAGCATTTGTGTACGAGGGTTTTCTCACGGGAGAAGAGTGCAACCATTTAATTTCTCTGGTGAGTTTTTTTTCTTCCTTTTGTCTTCTTGGGGGTTGTAGTTTAGTTTGATGTCGATATTTGAAGTATGTTGTTATTGAATTTAGGCTAAGTCGGAGCTGAAGCGGTCGGCAGTGGCGGATAATGTTTCCGGTAAGAGTAAGCTCAGTGAGGTCCGGACTAGCTCCGGAATGTTTATTCCCAAAGGAAAGGTAGATTGTTAGATTATTATCTTTCATTGCCTGTTTGTTTCTATTCTTTGTTTTCATTGTTGCTGGTTCTTTCGTCATGTGTCGTTGCTAGTTGAGACGCAATGTGGTTTAGAATTCGTGGTAGTGATTATCAGTTTGTTCTGAGAGTTCTAGATTCATGTTTAGGCGATCCGGTGTTCTTTTCGCTTCAGTCATTGGAATTAATACTTTTCAGTTGTTGTTATGGTTACCACTTAGATTTATTCATTTATTGTGATTTCATCATACCTGAGGTAGCTGGAACTGAATTTCTTTGTGCTAGACTTCTGGCTTCAGTCATTGGTTCCTCTTAATCCATGTTTTCCTAAGCCGGAAATATTATGACAGTTAGATGCATGCTCGTTCATGATCGAGCTATATGATAAATTTACAGGATTGGATATTTATTTGGTTCTCTCTTACACGTTGAAAGTTTCAAATAATTGTATTTGTTCCCGTTGTGTGTTTGATTTGAGCAAATTAGATGGTTTTTATGTGTGACATAGAATAAAGCCATGCAAAGTAATTTGATACTTCTTTCTGCGACACATGTCTGACTCCATTTCCTGGTCTTTTGCTGTTAGGATCCTATTGTAACCGGCATAGAAGAGAAGATTGCTACTTGGACATTTCTTCCAAAAGGTGTTGTCTAATAATTGGGCTTGCTTTGCTATGATATGGTTAACTATTTTAGCTTATTTGATGTGAGATGTGACTTCTCCTCTTATGCTTCTGTCTTTTCTATTTATTGCGTTGGTTATGATTCTAATTCCTACCTATATGGGCCTCCTAGTTCATTGGTCACCTCTGGCTCATATGTGCACTCTGACAGTAGAAATGCTTGCTAGGACTTAAAGTAAATGTATCAGCTCTCATCAAAGTTAATGCATATTCTAGTCCCCTCGTCATCCATCTAAAATGAAATAGTGATCACAAATACATGTTTGATGCAATCCTGTTGTTCTACTGATTTGAAGTTGTGGGGCTTTACCTGCAGTGATGCGACCAGTATATCTTGTTTAATAAACTAACTTTAAGGCCAATTAAAGTTGTTAGCTGCGTATCAACCAGATAGGAACAATATCAAACATCCAATGCTGACTCGTGCAACAAATGTTCTCACGAGTATATATTACTGAAATCATTGAGTTATGCTCCTCTGACCAAGATTAAGTGTATAGGGAACCCAACATTTTTAATTTTGTAATTGCTTCTTCATGTATTTCCTGACCGTAGCCCTTGATCTTACATTGGTGTTGGTGGTTTTTACTTGAGTTCTTGTGTATTTTTTATCTTCTTGGTGATGTGTGATGAAAGTACCACTTGTGGAGTCT
Organism: Plantago major; assembly: GCA_026545765.1. Lineage (NCBI taxonomy): Eukaryota > Viridiplantae > Streptophyta > Magnoliopsida > Lamiales > Plantaginaceae > Plantago > Plantago major. The sequence continues at coordinate 78,574 of JAIFAC010000477.1, forward strand.
GATTCCTGTTTTTTAATGCAGATAACGGAGAAGACATACAAGTGTTGCGCTATGAGCCTGGACAGAAATATGACCCACATTTTGATTATTTTAGCGACAAGGTCAATATTGCTCGTGGTGGGCACCGGATAGCTACTGTGTTAATGTATCTTACTGATGTTGAGAAAGGAGGTGAAACTGTGTTTCCCTCGGCAGAGGTTGGTCACATCTTCAACTTTCCCTAAGTTCTGATCATTAGTTCTTGGTATTCATTAGCTGGTGCTTTTTTTTCATTATCTGGAACAAAAAATTTGCTACAGCTCCCTAACCTAGCTTGCTTTTACTTCCTAATGACTGATAAAAGTAGATGTATAATAATATATTGATAGAAACCACAACTGGTACAACACAATTAGAAGATGATTTATTCCTATACTGTTGTGCTATGATAGTTTAAATTCTATTAAAATTCTGGATTACCGTAGTATTTAAATGACTTCATTTTCTGCTAGAGCTAGCTTTCGGACCTGTTAGGTAGGTTGTAGTTCTGTTTACCCAATTTTCAATACGACTGAGGTCAGAGTACTTTCCCATCTTTTGTTTGTTCGACCATCTTTGCCATTTCTTACACTCGATGAATACCTCTTGCTCTTGGTCAACTCCTACCTATTTGCCCATTGACTTTGTTAGGGCATCTTCAGCAGTTGCAACTCACTCAGTCCCAAAATCTCTGTCACGTCAACATTCCAGTTACTGCAACTCACTTTGCAACTCTCCACAATTCTCTACTCCAACAGTGAGGCCCAAAAATTATTTTCTTTTCACATTTCTTTCAAACTTGATTTTTCATTTCATTTTCTTTTCTCATTTCCTCTTAAACTTTATTCTTGAATTTATTAAAATATCGTTAATTAATTATAACAAAATCACATTAATTTTTTTAAAATATATTACTTGAAAATAAAAATTACATTACTTAAAAAAAAACTACAATATTTGAAATTGAAAATTACAATACTTGAAATTGAAAATTACAATAATTGAAAATGAAAATTACAACAATTAAAATACTACATTCTACAAGTGTGATTTTAAATTCAAATAATATGTATTTTAAATTTGAGAAGTAATGTATAAGTATATTTCTATTGCTACATATAATTATTATCATATGGAAATATTCAAGAAAAATAAAAAATAATAAAAAAGATAAAAGTAGAAAAGAGGAAAGAAAACAAGAAAAGATGAAAGGAAACAATAAACGAGGAAAGAAAAGAAAGAAAACAAGAAAAGAAATGAAAAAAAAAAAAAAAATGCCCAAATACTGGCCTTTTCCCAAAATTTGGGAGCGCTGGGCCTCGCGCTCAGACTCCAGCGGAGTGTGAGCCAGAGTCCCAAACCGATTTGGGACTCAGCTGGAGAAGGCCTTAAGGTTCTCCCAGTTCCGCTCTAATTCTTCGAAATTCTTTCCAATTGGTTGCTGTCGCTATTATTCCCATCTTTTGTTCGTTTGACAATATCTGCCATTTCTTACACTTGATGTATACCTCTTGCTCTTGGTGGGAAAATTTTATTTTTGGTACACCACGGCCACTTTGATACTTAGAATGGCCTTTCCAATTTCAAAGACACTACAACAACCACCCTCGAAATTTACATACTCCGATCGTTTTACCGGCCAAATTGATGATGTGGCAGCCGGAAGTCCAATTTTCCCGCCAAAAACAGTATATTGACCGTGTTTTAAGCGAATTTGACCAAAAAAGTAAAGAAAAATTAAATAAAAGGACACATGTCATGTTCTGGTTTAATCTGGTATATTGTATTTTAAATAAAATGAAAAATATTTTTATAAATTTCATAAAAATTATAAAAATTAATTATTAATATTTTGGAACTTAAAAAAAAATAAAAAAATTAAATTATAAAAAATTAAAAATTCAAAATAAATATTTAATTATATATAAATATAATTATAATAAATTAGAAAAAATAAATATTAATATTTTAAAATTGAAAAAAATAAAAAAAGAAAAACCATTTTGAGAGAGGTGTATCGCAATTTTGTTCAACCGAGTACATTTTATTTAAAAAGGAAGCTTCCATGGAGGAGGTATTGTTTTATTTTTTTATTTTTTAAATATAAATATATTGTTTTATTTTTTTTATTTTTTAAATATAAATATATATATATATACTCCCTCCGTCCCAGTTTCATTTACCCGTATTCCGTTTTGGTCCATCCCAAATTCAATTACCCATTCCTTTAATGGAAAATCACTCTCTTACTTTATTCACCATCTCTCATACTTTATTCACAATTTCTCCTACTTTATTCAATCTCTTTCCAACTTTATTAACATCTCTCCTACTTTATTCACTTTGTTCTTAAAACTTATGTCCGGCCCCGCGGGTAAATGAAACCGGGATGGAGGGAGTATAATTTAAACATTTTTATCATATTTTCTGAATTTTTTAAATTTAATTTTTTTTTATTAAGTTCCAAAATATTAATAATTAACTTTTATAATTTTTATGAAATTTATAAAAATATTTTTCATTTTTTTTAAAATAAAATCTACCAGATTAAACGTAACATGACATGCATCCCTTTATTTAATTTTTCTTTTTTTTTGTCAAAATCGTTGAAAATACGGTTAATATACTATTTTGGCTGGAAAATTGACTTCCGTTGCCACGCCATCAATTTTGGCCAAGAAATTGATCGAGTATATAAATTTCAAGGTGGTTGTTGTAGTGTCTGAAATTGACAAGGCCATTCTACCGTAATAAAAGTGGCACTGCCTCATCAGTGTACCAAAATTAAATTTTCCTGCTCTTGGTCAACTCTTACCTATTTGCCCATATACTTCGTTTAAGGTTCTCCCAGTTCCACCCTAATTCTTCAAAATTCTTTCCAATTTGTAGTTGTCGCTATTATGTATCTGAAGGATCTTTTGTAAAATCTGTGGTGATCCAGGGGAAACGATATTATTCATCTATATAGGATACTTGAGCGGCTTTTGCAACCACTTCTGTAAACAAGGTCATTAGTTAACAAATTTTGGAATTTAGTGTTAGGAAAAACACTTACATGCACATTAGCAGATAGAATAAGAAGTTGAGTGCAGCATCTCCTGTGCAACATGTCTTGGACATCTTGTCGTTGTAAAAAACTTACATGTCACAAGTAGATCAGCAGAGTACTATGCCAGAGTTCTTCCGAGTAGAAGAAACCCATTTGCATATTCTTGAGCAATAATCAGACATCTAATTGTTAACGAAAGTAATCACTTATCACACACTATTCATAAACAGAAGATCAGATTTCTTACAAGGGTACTACTTGAAAATTATTTAACATCTATCTTCTGATAGAAATCTTCAAGAAACCTCGTAATAACTTTCACCAAGTGCCGACTGCTGATTATAGTAAATTAATAACAGAACCCGTGGTTTTGTCAAGTGCATTTAGTATGAGAGATTAATGAGATATATGATCTTTCTGTGTATTATATGAAATCTTTTCTATAATGCAGGAGGTAACTCATCGTCGATCTGTTTCAACTGTCGAAGAATTTTCCGAGTGTGGAAGACAAGGTCCTGCAGGTTGGTTACACAAATTCTTGCACATCTCTAGTTTCACTTTTCACCATATGATCTGCAACTTGATCATTTTATTATCTGCTGCCTTTGTAAAATATCTAGTGAAACCACGCAAGGAGATGCACTTCTTTTCTTCAGCCTCTCCCTGATGCAATTCCAGATCCTATGAGTCTGCATGCTGGGTGCCCCGTGGATGAAGGTGAGAAGTGGTCAGCAACAAAGTGGATTCATGTGGATTCGTTTGACAAAATTGTGGGAGGTGAAGGTGGCTGTGTCGATGCAGATGAACATTGTGAAAAATGGGCAACCCTTGGTGAATGTACAAAGAATCCGGAATACATGGTTGGCTCTTCAGATCTACCTGGATACTGTAGGAAGAGTTGCAAAGCATGTTAAACATATTCAGGCTACTGAGCATAACATCTTGAAAAATTATACTAATAGTTTCCCTTGGGTTCGCTTTTCTGTTTGTAGTTCTCCATGTTTTATCTTTGTATTATTCTTCGTCATCTGTCTCGCCAAATTTTGTACTTGTTACAGTCTGAGATATAATATATCGATTGACTTATCTTTATCAAATCTAATATACCAATTTCTTATAGTTTCCTTGGTTTGTCATTCTTATTCATCCTTTAATCTTTATATAAAGTTTAGTATTATTTCCTAAACAATGCTGATGCTGGAAAAAGAAAAGAAAGAAGTAAAGAAGATATGAAGAAACTCATGGTGTTGAACACTAATTCTGATATTTTTCCGGACAAAAAGAATTGCATCTATTGAAAGAGAATTATATATGCTTCTGCAGAATGTTATCTTCATTAGGACCTTTGCCATCTCAACTTTAAGACAAGCTCCATCTTCTTTTCTGTTCATCAAAACTTTTAAGTACAGCAGATTGTTTTTCATCACCAAGTTGTTGAGCAAATGAATGATAGTAAGCCACTGGATCGACATGATCCAACACTTTCACAAAATTTCCTTTATCTTCATTCATAACTATCTGCCCGTCTTCATGTTCGACTCGTTAAACACTTGTATATTTCTCATCTGAAATGTTGTCTTTAGAACTGAACTATTACCTGCTAAGATTACTGCACCAAGAATCTCCCCTAGAAATATATCCTGCGTCATAGGAAAATCCGAGTTAGATAAGCTCAAGAACTAGTCTGAGTCTCACAAATCTGGATGCATACCATGTGTTGATATCTCATATGACTCCTTTTTAGCTTGTGCAATCTTGAAAGCAAACGCCTGGTAAAATTAGCTTCTGGTGTCTTCTTTGTTCGATACAGAACGGGCAAAATTTTGTCAAATTCACTGACTTTACGTTGAGCGTCAAGTGGGATGAGGGTGATATTGTATGCTGATCTAAGGACTGTTTCTGCAGCAATAGGATCGAGAAACATGTTGAGTTCTGCAAATTTGTTTGAAGGAATGTTGATCACATTTCCTTTATTCGCTTTACGGTTATATATATGACCTCCAACTATTAGTATTTCCTGCACCCAAATATCAATAAAATGTCATCAAATGCTAACTTGGAAACATTATTAGAATAAAAGACTTTTCTGTTACTTCTGAACAAACCTCAATGAAAGAGCTGATAGATTTGTTTGAAACAACACTTGCTGTAGTTGTCAATGGACCGTTTGTTAACAGAGTAACTTTAGATCCGGGAACAAGCGACTCAATAACTGACTGCCATATCTCTAGAGCCAGGGGCTGTCTTAGTTCAGGCCGTTCAGTGTCTCGAGGAGCTCCAAATTTCACAGAGTTTTCTGCTGTGTATCTGAAACAATATTGTCAGGATGACAAATCAAAACAGGTACTTCTCGAAAGATCCTATAAGAAGGCCTTGTTTATCGTTAGCTTATCAGTTAGAAAAGCTTAGTTGAAGTTTAACATAACATGTCTTTTACCTGAATGTCTAGCTGAGTACATAAAACTTGAAAATTATATCTGATAGGCCAAGCGTAAGGGAGCAAGTAGAAACGAAAACCGGAAATAACTGAAAACCTGCGAGGACTTCGAGGTAAATCACGAGCCAGTCCATATAGCGTGTCCGAGTCAATAAGTCCGCCACTGCCATGTGGTATGGCTTTACTATACTTGCAGTCTCCAACAGCTGGCATGATTGTATCGGACTGATTCATCGCAAATACATTTCCAAGGCCTACCGGAATGTCATCACGACCCATCATATGCAGCAAATCATACACGACATCAATTGTCGCCGGACTTGCCCACCCAGTAGGGGTAATTACTACTGCCTGGTGGAAAGCACCGATTCATTCACATGACTAACATTGATAGACAAGAAATTGTTCAAACTCGTGATTCAGTCAAAGTAACATACTATATATATACCTTAAGATTTATGAGTTCAACAGGTAACTTGAGCAGATAGAATAGGGCAAGGAAATCTCCAGCACTCATGTCCATGTCAAACACGATGTTCTTGCCTAGTCTTTTTCCGTTTAGATCTGGTTTGTAGAGAATCTCTTTGTAGTGTGGATATTCTGTCGTAAAATTGAACATTCCAGTTTGCTCTTGCCTGTTTAAAACCTGTAATATGCATGATAACATCGAAAATACTCAAACAAATATTGTAACGTACGTATCGTGACAATGTTCATATCCAGTTTACTAACTACTTTCCAGTTTAATGAGAACATTTGGGACTTGCATCATAATGAACAATCATAACTCACGTCTAGAAAGCTTAGAAAGTATTCTCGATTCAGGGGACTGTTTTGGTCATGTTAGGCTTTGCTCTTACAGCAACAAGAACACGAACTCCTTCTGGACCACTCACTTCTGCAGTATGTCCATCCTAAATTTGTCAAAGAAAAGAAGGAAGCATCAGTCCATCTGTATAGAGAGTATTCAATTTTTTCTTTTTTAAAGAAGAGAAAAAGAGTTAACCTGGCACTTGCCCTTCCCATTCGTTGAAATGCAAAACGGGTCACGAAGTCCCGTCTGAATATGGCCACTGTGTACACCTTTTCTCTTTAAGTTGAATTTCGGTTTCTTAACACCATCAAAGAATGGATTTGAGCAGTCAGATATTCCATAAGGCTCATTTGAAGTAACCACAGTGATATTCATATACTCCATCTCTGCAAATTCGTTCTCCGAGTTTAAGGTGTCCCTCTTGAGCATTATTGAAGTAGCTACACCAGACAGAAATGAATCCCACATAAAGTAACTCTGCAGCCAAACAAATTTGGACATAGTTATCATCTTATTCATTTCTATCTTCAATTACAGTAGATGTGTCTTTCATATAATGTGATCATTTCAATCATTTACCGTGAAAAACTCATCATCAAACCAAGTATCACGAGCAATTTGTAAGGACTTGAAGCAGTACTGCGCCTCATAGGTGTGCTGATTCTTCTCAAACTCCTCAAAAAAATTGCTAGTTATGGGAATGGTGTTTGTTGCATCTAGTGGAACAAGGGTCACTGGGATCCCAGAATGAATCACCTGTTTTTTATTATGTATATAAATCAAATCTTTCAGTAACTTTTTTACAAAAAATACAAAACCGGCAAAATCAACTGCATTTTGTTGTAAGTTGCCACAGCTTTTAAGAATCTAGCATGAGCAGTTCCATTCATATTGTTAGAGAATTAATGTAAACCTCTACAGGTTCAAGCGCTCAGATGAGATGGAATTGTTTCAACAGTGTACCTGATATGCAGCAAAGGGATCTCCAAACATATTGAACTCTGCATAAGGGTTAGACGTGTAGTTCAGAACATATTGCCCCTGTCGCCACATTGTCGAGGCTGGCATGAAGAGGTCGAGTTGACAGGACAGCACCCAGTTGGATTTCTTGACCTCACACCTCCAGCCATGATGTAAATGTGCTCGATATTCTTCTTCAAATGTGGATTAGCCATGAGAAAAATGCCCAAGTTTGTGTTTGCCCCAATTGTGAATATACTTATAGGACCAGCAGAAATTTTGTCAATCATAACTTGCTGAGATGTTGGTTGACGCAGAGGTGAATATCTCCTCTTTCCCTGTATCATGCATATGGATTAATAACTAAATTAGTTTCGAAAAGACAAGGGAAGTGAATCCTAAATGCTGGAGCAAGCTGTTCCGGTTCTTAATAAGAAGAAACATGTCAATGTTTACTCAGCATTACATTATAATACCTGTGGAAGAAAGCCTTCCGAAAGCCATAGTTTGTGTCAATGTCTAGTCTTCCTCCAAGAGCAACCTGAATAGCTTGGCGATATCTGCAATATCCGCTGTACCATTTCCTGAAAAAACAACGAAAGACACAATGAAAATCATGTACTTGAGTATCAATATTGTAAGGTTCTAGGAACAGGAGGAACCTGCTCGATAATGGATGATATCCGCCAACATTTGGCATTATGGTACCATCTTCGAGTATTCCACCTTCGCCTCCTATTCCAACAGCAACATCATCTCTTCCCATCATATAAAGAATGTCGTAAACATGATTTACAGCATGTCCCGTGATTCGTCCATGCGTTTTGATAGTTACTGCCTGATAAAATTAAACCGTTAAGATACGTTTACAAGTTGCACAGTATAAAAAACTATGTAGTTTTTAGCTTAAGCCTCAAGAGGATCGATTTGGACGACACAGATTGAATCTGGGAAATTGGAGGGCCAGGATTAAACAGGAAAACCATTGTGCTATAACCACACTTAACCAACTTCTAATCCAATCATATCTCCATGAATCGATATAAATAGAAAGCTGAATCACATTGAGGAGATATTTAGACAGTTTACCCTCTTTCAATTCAAGAAATTTCATCCTGTATAGTTAGCTGTGTGAGAATTAGGGTTCTTGTTTTGTTTTCCGGTTTTGTTCTATTAACCATACTTGCTGTGACAACTCTGGGTTAGTTGCGGCGTTATTTTTGTGCATTATCATGTTGTTCATTTGGTGCTGTAACAATAACTTTTATTGCGACAGAAACTAGTCCAGTAAACTTCTCGTTTTGAAAGCAGAAACTAATTTATTTATAAGAATATAGACAGAATGTTCACCTTAGCCACTGAATTTACAATCCTACAAGGGCACACATCCCACGCTTCAAACTAGTCGAGTAAAGTTATATCCAGAACTTGCTAGAATAATTTTAACTGTGTATTTATTTATGTGACCACTATAAGGCGTATACGTATGAAGGCAAGTAATATCGTTATTTCTCATAATGGATTGTTTTTTTCAAGTTGAATTAGTGTAAGTTTAGTATTAATTGATCGTTATTTTTAATGATGAAATAATTTTGTTGGTTGAATTAGGGTTTAAAATTTAATTCAAGAAGACATATTTTTTCTTTTTTACAAAACGAATTGATTGTGGAGTTGAATTAGTGTTTAAATTTTAATTGGAGAAGTAATGTTTTTGTTATTATGCATTTTGTTGGAGTTGAATTATGACTTGTAATTTGGTTGAATAAATCAGATTGTTTTTTGTAATTAAAGTCTAATTTACATATATATTGCAAATGAGTTCAATTTAACTTAAATTAAGTACTGAATTGCAAAACTATAATAGTTGTCCACTTATTTATTTATTTATTTATATATATATATAAATGCTTGTTAGAAGTATGTCAACTTTTACTAATGGGCAAAGTGACAGTGCTCGTGGGACATGCGAGAATATAATCTAGATCACAATCATCATCATGACATTTGACTAAACTAAAGTATAGCATCACCCATCCACTAAAAATGATGACATGAAATGAGAAAATATTAGTCAACTAACTATAATCTTTTGGACTAGACCTAATTAAAATGAATATGACATGACTAAGAGCCACCCATGTTGCCAACAAGGGATTAAGTATTCTTGTAGTGAGATTGTTACATGAAAGAAGTAGTCATCTTTTTCAAATAGATTATTTTCAAAATTTGTTTGTGACAATTAGTGTTTAGTGACCATATGTTTGTTTATTGATAAGGGGAACCAAAATAAAGTCATACTCCTTTTCTTCCCTTTGATTATATGATTTCCATATTTTCTTCCTTATTTGTCGTCAAGCTTTCATTCCATTTTTGGAATATACATGCATATTTGAACAGAGCAACACTTTGTTATTGAAGGAGATAACAACATGACTTTTTCTAAGGCTGTTAGAAATGGATGGATCTTTTCTTTTGCAAGATTCGAAATAAGCTCTATGCTTGATGTAATAAGTCTCTTTCTTTCGTTCTTTCTCTAGTGTAGATGTTGTTCGTACATCTACACTATCAAGGATGTTGTTCGTATACAGTATACACTACAAGTGCTAATACAGCTTAAGGAAACTATCAGGGAAAACAAATCGAAAACCTTGGCTAATTGTTAAAGTAGGAAAGAGTAAAGAAGAAAATGCGGGTAGCTAGTAAGTATAGTTATTGGAAGACAGAAGAAGGGAAGTACCTGCAAATCAAAGAGTGATGTATTGAGTTTCAAGAGATAGAAGAGAGCAAACAAATCATCCGTGTCAACATCCGTATCCAATAGAATTCTGTGCGGGCGACCGCCCTCTACAAGCAGACCGCTTCCAGTCGATAACAGTAGTGTACATATGATCATGAGCCAACTCTTCTTCATCATCAACTGATCCATCCTTGATCCTTCAATTCTCTTCCGAGAAAACATATATGTGTTTTCTTGTAGTGTTTGTTTCGTTTTTCCAAGAAGAAAGGATTCAAGTGATGTGATCACTGTTGAATTTTGAGATTGTGATTTTAAAGAAATGAAAGGCAGAGGGTGCACAAACGAAAAAAATGTGTAATTTGTCTAGGAAGCTAGCATGTCTGGAATTAATTTCTGAGGTGGACATAATAGTGATTGGTCATGGAGAATATATATAATACAAGAACAACGGGTCCCCAAGGCAAAATATGCAACAGTCAAGTCAATTCATGTTTTTCCTTCAATCTTTCTATTCTATTCACCTTGCGTTGCTTCAATTATCAACTCACTCCAACAATGCATCTGTCGGACATACCGACAGACAGATGGTAGTTATTCTTGAACTGCTATTCCAGGTGATACGCGTTAAAATATATCACATCACTAAGTGATCCTAAATCAAGGCTGTTGAGGAGAAGTAGTCGGGGTGATTTGGGAAGATGGTGGAGTAGGAGTTGATTCAAGTGTTGGGCTAAAGATAGGTTATCCAACCTGTTATTCACGATCTTCTCATACAAGTGACATGGGATATTCTAACAATACACCTGACTTCACAAATCAATGCATGTCTTATCGTGCATAATTTCAATTTGTTTACTCCCTTTCGTCGTGTAATGAAAAA